>OZ010580.1:2257133-2284633 GCA_963932145.1 Acanthosepion lycidas
TGTGGGAGTGGCTATACTATTTTCCTTCTTTAAGTGGTCAGGGAGTTAATTCTTATCAGTAGATTCATCATCCTCTGAGAGGTTTTGCCAATTGGAAAATAAATGCCTCACAAAATCCGTGGTATACCAATGCACTATCTCATCCATTGAGAGCCCTAACACTGATAGGATATACATAGGATCAACAAAGAATAGTTTTAAAATTAGATGGAGACAACACAAGAGCTCTTTCAACAATATTCAAAATAGAAATCAGACATCTCTATCCCAATATTTCTGGCATCTAAAGGAAACGAATAAAACACCAAAAGTAAAATGGAAAATAGTAAATAGAACAAGAACCTGTAGATCCTGGGATGACCCATGCCTCTTATGCTTACAGGAAAAACTACACATCATTAAATTCCTAAATAATGAAAAATTATTAAACCATAGGCAGGAGTTAACGGTTTTTTGCCGACATCAACAGACTTTCGCATTAGATAATTAGCATAAAAAAAAAAAAAAAACATAGCTAAGTAATATTCTAAAAATTCAGCCAAACCCTTAAATAGGAAAAACCCTTGTTGTCGTCGTCAAAAAAACTAAAAAAACAAACTGAAATTCAATGCAAAGCGATCTGTATATTAAACACCCACTTAAATAAACAAATAAATAAATAGATAATCAGATAGACAATAATAAAAGACAATTCTCCAGACACATAACGACTGTAGGCGCGCCATAAAAATATCCTTCACTGGGAACCAACTAAAGGATGACCGTAAACATTAGCCTTGAAATAGATACCCTACCCAACCTTAGCAAAACCTCTCAGAGGATGATGAATCTACTGATAAGAATTAACTCCCTGACCACTTAAAGAAGGAAAATAGTATAGCCACTCCCACAATAACAAATTCTGTAAAAATACACGTAAACCGAGAGATAGCTTATTCCTAAAATTTCGCTTGAAGATGAAACGTGACTAAACACCTCAATCCAACTTAATTTTATTAATTATTTGGATGATTTCGACTCCCGTTTTTGAAACATGAGAACTCTTATGTAGCGAAGGAATCATATTTTTAAACAAAAAATATTATTATATTATATATATATATATATATATATATATATATATATATATTATAAATTAATTGATTTAAAATATGGTTTTTCCATTACACAGTTCTAACCATGTTTCAAGAATGGAAGGTCCGAATTTAATTTTGTAATTATCGCTTGAGGATGAAATGGAACTAATGTCTTTAATTTAATTACAAAATTAAATTCGGACCTATTAGCACTATTTTGTAAAAATAAAAATATCTATAAGAACACCGGATTATATATCTTACTGTTCTTTCTTTTTATTTATATATACATACATATATATATATATATATATATATATATATATATATATATATATATATATATATTCATATTGTTCTTTTACAGATATGTGGGTGTATGTGTGTATATCTTCGTATATATATATATATATATATATATATATATATATATATATATATATATATATATATATATATCTGTATATCTTAGTGTCTTGGAATGTATCATCAATACTAACTAAAATCTACTTTTGTTTGATAAGGGTTTTATAATTGATTATCGACTTCATAATGGATTGAACAGCTGTGTCTCGTTACATTTTAATATTGTAAGGACTTTACAGTCCTTTATCATCACTAAGATAAGATTGTTAGAATATGTGTAGGTTTATGTATGTATATGTGTATGTATCTGTGTGTGTCTGTATATATATATATATATATATAAAGAAATATAGTCTTAAGGTGTGCTATATTTATGGAATAAAGTGCTCAATATCAGAGATAGAGCGTGTGTAAATATAAAAGTGAACATAGAAGTCAACACTTAGAGGCGACAGTCTGTTTCATGCTATATGCAATCGTCAAGCCACGTGTGCTTGACGATTGCATATAGCATGAAACAGACTGTCGCCTCTAAGTGTTGACTTCTATGTTCACTTTTATATTTATATATATATATATATATATATATAGAGAGAGAGAGAGATATGTGCGTGTGTGTGTGTAATTGTATATATGTATGTGTATATGTGTATGTATATATATATAACTGTATGTGTTTATCTTTGCGTATGTATGTTTTTTATATGTGTGTGTGTGTTTGCATATGTGTATGTGTGTATATGTATGTTTGTATGTTTCTGTATGTGTGTATATATGTATATATATATATATATATATATATATATGTATATTTTGTTTCTTTACTTTTTTATGTTGGTGTGTGGGTTAATACATTTATGTTTGTTTCTGTGTGTGTTTATATGCATATGCGTATGCCCGTATTTATGTGTGCATGTGTGTGTATGTGTATATATGGTTATATATATGTATATGGGTATATGTGTGTGTATATGTTTGTGTGTTTCTGTCTGTAGTGATGAATGTGTGTATACATAGGTCTATATGTATTTTTTATTTTCTATTATTTTCTTTCACGTATTGTTAGATATATTTTACTCGTGTATGTGTACTTGTCCGCATATAGGTGTATATGAGATATTTATATATATTTGTATGTGTGGGAATTTTCTATTTTATATATTAGATGGTGTTATTTTTATGCATATATATATATATATATATATATATATATATATATATATATATATTTCTGTCCATGTCTCTATGTTTGAGTGTCCTTTTTCCTTATGTTGTTCATTGATGGGTGGGCGTGTCTTTGTCAATGTGTGTGTGTTTATGGTCATTTGTGTGTACCTTTCATTGAGTGTGCATGTTGTCGGTTTTTTGTTGTTTTTTTAAATGTCGTGAACATATTTCCTGTCTCGTCGCTTTTTTGCGTGTTTATATATCTAAATATGTCTGGGTGTTTGTGTATTATAATCTGATTGTGTATGTATTGTCTTTTGCAAGATTTCATCCTCCCTTCCCATGTCTTCACTTCAAATATATATATATATATATATATATATATATATATATATATATATATATATATATCTAAGTTGTAACGGAGTTCAGAGCAGCATTAGATCTTAATGTTTATCCCATCTTAATTTTAATAAAAACAAATTAAATAGAAAAACATTTTTTCTCACTATCTTCTTTAAATAATTTTATAATTTTAAACTTAATATAGATTAAATTTAAAATTGGTAATTTTTAATTTTATAGTATAATTTAATATTTATTAGTTAGAATGAATGAATTCTATTTTAGTCTAACCCTAACATTAAAGTATTAAATAATTATTATAACCTTAGTTCATTGTGAAGTTTTTGAATTCTCATATACTTGTATTTTGATTGGTCATTCCAGCTCATGTAACAATGATTTTCGAATAAATAATTATATATATATATATATATATATATATATATATATATATATATGCTATAATTTTTCGAATATATATATATATATATATATATATATATATATATATATATATATATATATATATATATATATGTCCACTGAGTTGGAACCTAGTTATTGATAGCACACCATGTAGATATTAAACAATGAAAGTAGTTCATGTTGGGAACTGTTATCCATCTTCTTTCCTCTCTATATATGTTGATTTTTCGGAAAATAATGTCCGATTTTAGAAACAAATTTTATTCCTAAATTAATATATTTAATCAGTGATTAAATCAGTCAAACTAGGAATCCTGAACATCTATTCATTTATGCCATCAAGTTACAAAGTTATTTATGCTTTCAAGATAAAATTCGAAAGGTTTCATCTCCAAGAAATCTTTGAATTTTTTTGCATCTTCTTTGCAAGGGGAAATAGTTTGGATTTTTTTTTAAATGTTAAGATGCTTTAACAAACCTGTTTTTGTTTACATCAGGGGAATATATTAGATGTGACCACGTCTAGTATCCCAGGTAAGTGAGTTTCTGTAGTTTCATCCTAACAACATACAGCCGAGCAGTGATATGAAGTAGAAATGGACGTCATCATTTAACCAGTGTTGGTCTTATAACTTAACTCTATATGAATTTCATCCAAATGCTGACAATAAACTTCTTCAGCGATGTCTTGCGGTTACATTGCTGAAAATTGTAATCTATCACGCCATGTCACCATGTTTGGGCAAATTTCGGTTTTGTCAAGTGGTTGGGTCCTTTTCCATGATCAAGCCACTGAGGCGATCTCTCAGTACATGTCACTATTCGATCAAGAAATGGGTGAACACACTTCAAAACGTCCAACTCTTGGACTTTCACTGCATTCCCATAGAATCCATTTATTGAGTATTCTAATTTGCTCACTTTTCTTTTTCTCATCCTTCATGTTTTCTCATAGCACTCCTTCCTTTTGACACAGCTTCTTTTCCAATGCGTCATTAGCTTCTTTCTTTTCCTGCAATTCTCTTAGAACACATTACATGTCAGACGACATATGGTCTACTGTGTTCTCTACATTCAGAGTGGACAATCCTGATTTCTAATTGCAAAAGCAGACATTCGGAAGAATTGCCAATCCCCAAGATCTATACATTCCAAAATATATGCTCTTTAACCATAACGTTATTTTAAGTTTATATATTTTTTTCTTTCTTTTTGTTTATAAATTTTTCTTCCAGTAGTAATTTTCTTTCTTTTTCTTTTTTTGTCCTTCTTTCTTGTGAAACATTGCTTCGACCTCATTGATTTTGGATCAGATCAGATTATATTCTTTAAGTTTTGCAGAGAAAGCCTGTATCAACCTTCAACTCAAACTGATCTGACTTACACTTTGTACGTAAGCATTATAAGACTTGGTAAGAATTAGTCTCTTCCCATCACCATTATCAGCATCAGCATCATCAATTCCATGACCGAGTGTGATCTTAGAGGCTTTCGCAAGTGAACACCTGACCAATTCCATCCACATATCTGGGTAGAAATCCAGAGATGTATTTATTTATACACAGCGTGTACCGAACAAGTAGACCTGGCGGAACCTATCCATTCCAAGTCAAACCACAGCTGAATTACTTTTAATAATTCTAACCAGATATAATGGTAAACAGATTGCCGCAGATGAATACGATTGAAAATATTTGAAACAGATGGCTTTCCGTAATTCACACGGGATCTGTGTTGCCATAATTTCAAGACCGATAATATTAGACATTTCGACCGTGACAGGCAAAATTATGACGTCACTAAACACTTTACCACCTGCGTGTATCAGCCATTTCTCTTTTACTTTACTTTCGAAGTGAACTTCCTCCTTGTCTGCGTAGGATTTTTTGTAATTTTCAAAAGACCATCAGTAAAATGAATCAAAACAAAACGTTACGTCTGTTGGTTTTAATACTTACCTTAAAGAAAAGATTTCCCGCCAAAATACACTGTATATATATATATATATATATATATATATATATATATATATATATATATATTGTGTATATTTAGGCAGCAATTTTTCAGTAATTAACAATGGACGATACAACAATGATAGTCCTCCCTTGCTGCATGAAAATTTCAACTAACGACAAACTCGTATAATCGGGACGCGGAAGAAAAAATCGCGTCTCAGAGCGTGAAAAACGAGAAGTATTAAGTTTGGGAAATTGTTGGTATAAACCAATGTCTTCTGTTATAAATTATAGGCATTTAAGAATATTTGTGAAGATTTCATAGTTTCTGGTTAGGTTTCAACTGTTTTATGTATAAATCTTCAAGAATTTTTAATTTTTGTTTATTGTTTTCATGTTTAAGTATAGTTGTGTTATAACAGAATTTGTTTGATTTATTGAAATTGTCATTTTCGATAATGGCTTATGTAAGCCAAAAGCTTAAATTGGATTTAAACATGTATCAATATGGAGATTTCCTTTCGTCTTGCAATGATAATGTTATTAAGCTTATTAGTCAATATGAAAGGAACTTACTTAAAATAAATCGACAAAACTTGTCTATATTATTTAATGAAACATGCATTAATGAATATATATATATATATATATATTAGAAAATAAACGTAAAATTTCAAACAAAAAATATCTTATTTTTGTGGTGTCCGAAATTGTAATTGAATACGGCAAGAAATTTCTTGCCTTATTCAGTTGTAACATACAATAAATATTCGTGAATATGAAAGGATTGTGATGAAAGTAAGTAGACGTAATGTTTGTAATTTATTCAATCAGACATGTCTAAAAGAGTATTTGTTGCCTGAATACACAAATATATATGTATATATTATTATTATTTTTATAAGAGATTATAATAAAAACATTTTTAAATCGGTACACAAAAGTTTTCATGTTTCAATACTATCATTGTTCTTCCTCAGGCGATGGTAGGTTATAAAATGATTACTTTAGGGAAAATTAAAACCAAATCGTTACCTCTTTTCCTTAGTTAAAAGTGGGCAAAAGGTGAGAAAGTAACAATAGACTTGTGGGTATGTGTGGATTAAGCAATTAAATGTCAGATTTACGCTAAATAGAAAAATAAGGTAAGCGGGAAGAGGTGGGTGAGATATCGTTTCATGTCACGATAAATCAAAATATAGACATGGCATTATTAACGACTGCGGAGTATACGGCAGCGACTGCATTTTTACTTTTTCTTTACTTTTTCTTCTTTCTATCATTCATATATATATATATATATATATATATATATATATATATATATATATATATATATATATTTGGTTGGATAGATGTGATTGAGCGCTTTCTAATAAGTACCGCGCATATAATACATAAATAATTATATATATATATATATATTTATTTATATTTATATACCCACACTTTTCCTATATATATATATATATATATATATATATATATATATATATATATAGATATATATACCCACACTTTTCATATATATATATATATATATATATATATATATATATATATATATATATATTAGGTTGGTGCAAAAATAATGACGTAATAATGTCGTTTTTTCACGTATTTTTTTACGTCATAAAACGACATTATTTTTGCACCAACCTAATATATATATATATATATATATATATATATATATATATATATTCTTTGTCTCGTTTCCGGTGAGATAACTTATTAACTGGGTCAATGTCTGGTCCTTACCCTCCTCCTTTACTCTTAAGTATCTTACTAAAAATGAATTTAAAATTATTCCTATCTCTCCCTTCACTCTCTAATTTCGACCATAACTTTCATACTCCTTTTCCAACTCTCTCTAACACCTTATATTAACTTAAAGCTACCCCTCAAAACTGTATAAAAATAATACGTAAATTTAAAACCATTTTTTTACTCCTGGAAATGTGATCGGATGAACCAGGGAAAAAAACACCTACCTGGGGAAATAAAATGTAATCAATGGATCCTTAAGGTTGTCCGTTTTCTAATTAAATTAATATATACATATATATATATATATATATATATATATATATATATATATATATATATATATATGCATTCATATTTACAAGCTTATGTATCTAGGTATGGGCGGGTTACGTGTCCAGAATGCGTCCCACTAGTCTAATCCTAACCCTACTCCCATGTATTATCCTGTTTTGAAAACTCGCCTGCGGCAAGCCCAAAACGACGCTTCACGGATCACGTGACAGCATACTTGACACAGGCCAAAATTGACTCTCAGACCTGGGAAACCATTTCTGCAAATCGGCTTTCCTAGCATAGGAGCATCCGAGGTGGGGATGAGAGACTTTCGAGTCCAATCGTCAACACTAAGACGATTTGCGACATGCTGTCAGGAGGGCCCGACTCGCCCAGCCGCGTACACCATCCACACTGCTTTGTGACTCCTGCTCTTTAGCCATCCTTGCCCTCGTCACGAGAGGGAGGAGAAAGCGAATACGGAAAGAGGATGACGATCCCGATGTTCTAATGCGACTTGGTTTCGACTATATATAAATAGTGCTGACATACAAATAATCTGATACATTATTTACATTATTAGGACTATTGTCCTCATCTTTGTCGCCATATTTATATATTTTGGTCGTTGTACTCTCCGGCCTTCTTCAGGTGGTTAGAATGTCGAACTGAACCCTTTATTTCGCTTACTTGGATAGAATGTTCTAGTTCCACGTGCCATGTTTGATGGATGTCAGTTATCAGTTATCTCCTGTTAATTCCCCTCTCCAAGTTCTCCACTGCCTTAATGGGGTATTGAACTCACACTCTTTGGGTCCTGTCACTGGATCTAACTAACGCCTTTATCCACTGTAAGGACACATGGTACAGAGGGAAATTAACAGGCGATAACTGATAGCTGACATCCATTAACAATGGCACGTGGAACTAGAACAGTCTACCCTAGTGAGCGAAATAAAGGATTCAGTTCTCCTTTCCAACCGCCTGAAGAAGGCTGGAGCGTACAACGGCCGAAACGTTTTAATAAACATGGCGACAAAGATGAGGACAATAGTCTGAATAATGTAAATAATGTACATAATACCTAATCTCAGAAATATAGACAGATACTGAAATAATCTGATGATGTGAACATTGACAGTTATGTAATATTTTTAAATGACTTAAGCGTTCATCATACTATATCGAGTATTTCTTGAAATGCTTTATCCCGTTAAATAAATATAGCATATTTGAAACAATATATTAGGTTGGTGCAAAAAATTTTTGAAGTATTTTTTAACGTCAAAAAACGACATTATTTTTGCACCAACCTAATAATTATATCTAACGATATAAATAAAAAAAAACAAAAAAAAACGAAAGAAATCTTCAAGGTATTCAACGACTGACTATACATTGAACCAATAAAAAATGTTGCTTACTTTTCACGTGCCACTGACATCACCATAAATTATATATTGTGTTACCGTTCACGATTAAATTAGCAAGCAGATTTTTATCTTATATAGGTATTTCCATTTGAAATAAGAGTATTCAGTTGTTCCTTTGTCGGCAAAAATCACTAATTGAAGATACTTGGCTAAAGTCCAATCGATAAAAATCAAATTTGATCTCAAGGAAATCATTCGTTGAGAAATTATGAAATGATTATTGAAAGAATTAATTGCTTCTTAATAAAGTAATTATTACCTGTACAGGAGCAGAATGTGTGATATTGAGAAAATAAATATTAAACAAAATCAGGGACACATTATTTCTTTGTTCCAGAAGAGCAGAAAAAATAAAATCAATAAAAACACCATTGTTTTTTTTTGTTGTTTTTTGTAATCATTTTACCTCAAGCAAGGCAATAAAGCTACAAAGGCTCATGAAATTATTGAGTCTTAGAAATTATGAAAAAAAAAACCTCTTAAAGAAAGAGAACAATAAAGGAACAGGAATTAAGAAGACAAAAGATAACCGTTGGCATTGCATTAAATTTTTGTAAACCAAAGATGTCTGGGAAGCAAAAACCTGGAAGAGATTTACATAAGCGAGAATGACGATAGAAGAAACTACTAGCATAGAACTTACGGCTACATCTAACATTTTCATCTGTAAAATGATGAGACCTAGCCGCCAATCTAGTACTGCAGTTAAATTCATAAATTCAAGGTACCATAGAGGAAAGTTCATCAGAGCAATTACAATGAAAGTATTTATAGAAAAGGAACGCGGAAGCTACATTACTCTGGTGGGTAAATGACTGAAGCCGAGATAAAATTTTAGGACCAATAACATTGGAGATATTTCTTTGGATTTTATCAAGAATCTCTAAATATATAACAGGGACACCAGACCTGGCAGCAAATATTCAAAGCATGGACGTATGGTAGCCTTATGTGAGATGGATTCAAGCAAGAAAAATTGTTCAGCACGATACAGTGAACTAACATTCTTAGCAGTTGACCAAGCAATTGATTAAATATAATCTTTCCACTTCATGTCAGTGGAAACCGCTTGGCTGATGGAAGGTAAAAAGGTTGCCCCAGACGACTGATAAAGAGCGGTTTGTTTTTGGAGGCGTTAAAATTAACAAGTCATTCCTTGTTCAAGTTAACAATGGATTGCAGATCATTTCTGAGATCAGCTACCAATTTGATTTTACCGAATCGACCAAACTTGCTATTAAGACGGGAGTCAATAGTTTTGTGATCAGCATAGATACCGAGTGAAGGACTGATAACATCAGGAGGGCCGTTAATTAAAATTAAGAAAAACGTAGTTCCAGATCTAAGGCCCTAGGTGGGGGAAAACCTTCATTAATCCAAGAAGCTCTACACCCTTGTGCAAATTGACTGAAACAAAACGAGTAATTATGTTAGTATTTACTTTTTTCATATATTTTCCAATAAAGCATGACCCAGTGAATATGTTAGTACTTCGTATGTCCATTCCACGAAGTCGTTCCTTGCAGATTGACCACAGATTCTCGATTGGATTTAAATCAGGACATTTTCTGGGTCAATCTATAATACTTTGATTTGCTCACTGGTAAGGCTTGTCATTGTGTTCGTGCACCGTTACAAATTTCGTACGCTTCCTTGGAGTAACGTCCATCGCAGACAATGGCCGTAGGACAACTAATTGACAGTCGAGACAATAGTGTGTGAACGTGATGAAAATATGATGCAATCACGAATGACGCAATATTTTTCAAGGCCAAACAAATTTTATCATAAACCTCGAAAATATATTGATATTACTGCACACCAATGCAAATGGCCTAATTTGAGAAAAAAATACGAATCGATTACACCGTCACTCCAGTGGCTCTAACCCTGACTGGTATGGTGAAAGAATGGAAAAGTAACGTCGTTGTTTCAATTAATTTGCACAAGGGCGTAGAAAAGCGGCCATACAAGAGAAATTTAATTCCTTGATTTGATAAGACCGATTCAGTTGAAAAAAAAATCTACTACCTTTGAGATATGCAAAGTGAGAGTCCGGGATTAACCATTCTTCTGTAAAGCTGGAGAGAGTCTTTCAGTAATAATCATTAAGACCTCAACAGTTAAAATCTAAAGAATTTGGTGTTGCTTGTGTTATTCACCCTTACTTTGGATTTCTCTCTTTTGACTTTCCATATGTGCCGGCTTTTTCAACGAGTTTGTTGCTCCCATCCTTGTAGCTCAATGGCACTGCCCTCAATAAGGTCAATATGATCTGCGAAACGTACCGCGCAGACAGGTCAATTATCGATAGAGATCGAAGTACTCTGGAGTTTCCTGCATAATTCTATCCAGAAACAAATAAAAGTATAAAATTATCATCAAATATACAAAAACATTTTTTTTTATTTTTGTTATTAAAAATTCCTGAAAGATAAATAACAGAACAGATTGACTAAACTGAAAAGTTGTTTCAAAAATAAACAAAAAGTAACGTTACGACCCGAAACGCTTTTCCCAAAATTTTGAAAATAAGTCTCGTCCATAAAAAATGTTACAAAATAAATTCAGTACAAATTATTTATGTCAATAAATAAGTAATATAGTCAATACAATGTCCTAAAAATTCATAATAATAATATAACCTTCAGTGATATTGTATTAGATATTTGTAATAAGGATACTCGCTAAATAACACTTATTTAAAAAGAAGCAATCTATGGATACCAGAATATCTTTAAAGAAAAAAGAAACAAATACTGTTTATTTTTACACGTAAAGATTATAAATTATTTATAAAAATTATGATGTAATAAACAATGTAAAACAGGAAAAAAAAGACGTGCATTCAATAGGAAAACCAGCGTTCTTTTTTTCTACTTTTCAAACCTAAATTCAAATGTTTTTTTTTTATCCAATGAAAAATACGCAGAAAGAGATGCACATATGACCGTTCTTCTAACGAATTGCTTTTCACCGTCTTCAAATGTATATTACTGGATTTGTGCGGCTACTCTAAAGTTAGTCATTCCACAAATCGAAAATAATTTAAACCTTGACGAAATATTAAAGAATACATTTTTATTACATATCAAATATTTTATATAATACATTTCCTTGTATGCTAGACAGCGAAAAACTTCGTCTAAATACAAAATGACGACTTGTGTCATTCTCTATCAACTTCTTTAATGAAAATTAAATCTTATTCCGGAAACGACAAAGATTGTATTTTGTCCCGGAAACAATTTTTTTTATGCTGTGAATCACGAACACAGTATTTCGCCCGGAAACTTCAAAAGATACGAAAAAAATACAATTACTTCTGACGTATACCATATTTAGTTAATGCCTACGTTTTATACTAAAGGCTTTAAGATATTTTTTTATAAAATATATTCTTTGAATTTAATCAAACATGAATCTCTCTCTCTGATTGTTGACTTCAATGTTCGCTTTCATATTTATATTTACACACGCTCTATCTCTCTTTATCCCATAAATATAGCACACCTTAAAACTATATTTCTTCATATATATATATATATATATATATATATATATATAGTTAGGTAATGAAATGTATAGTAAACCTCATGGATAATCCCAATGAGGATGTAATCCGGAGAGCTCAATGTAAAATATATATATATATATTTGAAGAAATTTGACAAATGGAAAACGTTTCATTGAAACTAAATTTGATGATGCGTTTCGCCTTTCTAGGCCTCATTAGATCCAAACACATTAAACACACACACAACAAACACACACAACAAACAAACAAACACACACACACATGTGCGTGTGTGCATGCCTGTGTGTTTAATGTGTATAAATACATGCATCCACATATATACGGTATTTAGAATAAATGTTCAATACATGTAATAACAAACAAGTCCATTGCTTTATTTACCTACACATATAGTAAATATGTATCTGAAACTGAAGCCACATATTGCTTTCATCTTGGAAATAGAGAATATAATATAATATTTAGTAAATATATTTTATGTTAAATTGCATTTACAATATATCGTTGATATACCACCGGAAAAAAAAACTGATATAACACCACACCCATAAAAATAATATAATAAATAATAAACACTTGCTCTCTAAAAGAGTCTTCATACTTTGAACGTCTTTTTATTATTTTTAAAGAATAGTTGGCCGCTTTATATGCCGCCCCGGAAAATGCCAGACACTTCCTTCTACGCTTTATATCTGCATGTCAGATGAGATCCAAACACGCGTATTACGGTCCTATGTAGGCTGAGACTGTTCAGTCCTTTTTTCCGTCCTTGAGAGAGAAGTTAAAAATTGTTTACCCGGTTTTGTTGAGAATTATTTACTTTCCAGTCGGTAGTTTTTTCGCAAAGAACCAACGACACAAGGCTATCACTATTCTATCACTATTCTATCACTATTCTATCACTATTTCAATGGCAAATATTTCAATAAAGCTCCTTTCTTTAGTTCCAGCATTCGGATCTTTATAAGTTTAGATTCGGCATGTTTCGTCCACGGAGTCAAATCACTCTCATTTCATCTGTAATCGAATTGTAACAAAGAAGTTCCACTTTGAGCTTTTTTCCCCCAAAACTGCTATATTATATAAGATGTGACGCCTTCCATGGACATTAGAGTCTTAATTCCCCAAGGGCCAATTATTATCTGTGCGCCTTATTTTAATAATATTCATTTTCTACTACCTCCTCTTACAGTCATCTCTCTACCTCTCTTCGGGCTTCTGTGTGGAACTCAGCTTTCTGTTTTCCAATCAACTTTGATCTTTAAAATTTAATTACAATGCCAATCGCCATCTTCTGTCTTCTTAATTCTGTTGTTTTATTTTCTTATCTTCTAAACACTGTTGTTGGTTTTCATTCTCAGATTATATCACGCTCATTAACTCCTTTCATCTTAGTGGCTTTATCGCCTTGCTTGGGGTGAAAGGATTTTAAAAAATATCCCTAGACATGTACGGCGGAACGAAAACAATTTACTACGGTAGATGAAATAAAGGATTCGGCAAGAAATTCACAGAAAGTTACGCGGATCAAAAGATATCTGATGAAGGCTGAGGTACGCAACGGTCGAAACTTCGTGATAATAACAAGATGCGGACACGAGGAAATTAGTCATGATATAAATAATGAAACCAGCTCATCCCAGAAATTAATATTATGTCTTTCTCTCTACTATCTCTCTTGCACTCTGTAGGCTGAAAACAAAAAGTTCCTTTAGCTGACAAATTACTTCTCTACTGCAGTTGTTAAAGCCATTAATGAGATTCGCCACATTTCCTCTTGTCTCTAAAGTTTGGGAAATTCCCAGAGTTTCAAGTAAAATCTGCTGAAAACAATCATCTTTCTGGTCCTACAACGATGAAATCTCAATGGACGTTACTATAAACTGGAAAAAATATTGCCGTCGAACAATAAGCAGACCGTTTGATCTCTACTGTGCGCTCCATATTAGTGCCCTTGTGCCATACTTTGTGAGATTAATTGCAATCATGCCCAACGCTCACAACCAAAGAACAAAACCAACCTCAAATCAAAAATATTTAAATCGATTCAAATCAACGTTTTTACCATATGAGCTGAATACTCTACCCTATTTGTTTTATAAAATATAGTTTGTATTTTATTATTGAGCAATTTTTGTTTAATCGTCCTGTCCTAAAAGTTCTTTTACAAAGAAACCAAATAAATTTCCCCGAAGAGTTGTCTGTCCCAAATCGATTTTTCTTTCTTCATTAGGGTAACGTTTAATTCTTTATTTCCTTCTTGACAGCACTTAATTATACGAAAGTACTTATTTCCGACTTTAAAACAGGTCAGCTGAAAATTATATTTTCTATTAAACTTAATTTGCTTCTCCTTCCGTATATTAAAAAAGGTTACTCTGCAGTTACAAAAAAGGTAACAAATTATTGGTAATTTCGACACGATAAGGAAACTACAGAAAAACTAATTTTAGCATTTAGGGTTTTCCATATGAAATATAAATGCTTGGATTTTTAGAGTACACTGTAAAATCGTTAATGATTTCTATAACAGGATGTAACAAAACGATGAGAATAGATGATTTTCTGGTTGATTTAAGGAGATGAAAAGAAAAAATGACCAGTGGGTACAAAAGACGTGAGTGAACTGAAAAGTTCATAGACCGAACGAGTGATGCTAGAACTGCTCTTCTTATTAATAACTGCATTGTTTCTTTTCAGGTAAACTGACATCTGACTGTTCAAAGAAGACGTCAAAAGTAACAGGCAGCGACTTCTCTTGAAAATAGGCAACATTTGGCATCATGTTGTTAGCAAATACCTGCATAAAAAAGGCTTTAGATTCCCAACAGATTCATGCTGACATTGTTGCTACATTAGATGATGACCCAGCTTTATCAACAGCTCAAAAGTGGGCTGTTAAATTTAAGAGTGGAAGGAATAATTTTGAATATGAACAAAATGGTGTAGACATCCTGTATTGATCATGTTCACTACTGGGTGATGGATGACAAGCGAATCACTATAAATCAAATAAGCAATGTTATTAGTATATTAGCAGTGTTATTAGAGAGTTGAGAATATTCTGCACAATGAACTTGGCATGACGAAGGTTTCTGCTCTCGGTGGGTGCCACGTCCTCGGATATCTAACCAACAGCTTACCAGGTTGATCACATCCCGCTGGTTTCCTTGAACATTTCCTAAGTAAGAATCAGTGTTGAGTTCATCAATTTGAGCCAAAGACGAAGAAACAATACGTGTATCGAAAACATACCCCCCCTAACCCTGCTCAAAAAAGGCCAATGTCGTTTCATCCGAAATGAAGGGGATGACCTTGTTTTTGTGGGTTACAAAAATGTTTATTGACTCTCTTAAAAAGAACTACACCATCAATGGAGAGTACTCCGCCAACTTACTGAGACAGATACGAAAGATCAAACTTCCAGGAAAACTGACGAAATTGGTCTTAATCAAGACAATGCTCCAGCCCACACAAGTCTTTGGTTTTAATGGTTGCTGTGCGTGACAATGGCTTCGAACTGGTTGATTACAATCCCTATTTCCCTGATTTGACTATCATCTGTTCTCCAACATGAAAAGTCATGGCTGAGTATCGCAATGATGATGACGTCTTGTTGATAAGTTTTTTGACCAACAGGATGAACATTCTTTGTTGAACGGTCAGACTTCCATTTACCTGAAAAGAAACAGTTATTAATATGAAGAATCGAAATTAATGCATGCCATATTTCACAGCTCTAGCATCACTCCTTCACAGGCAGCCTATGAACTTATCAGCCCACACATTCGTACCCAGGAGAAGGACAAATAATTTACCAGCCGAGAGCTTCATACTGAAATCATCGAAAAGTAAGATATTCAACCCCTTCTAAAAAAAAAAAAAATTTAAAGTATTTTACCGACAGAATAATTTTGCAAATATAACTTTTATTGAAATATTTTACACTCTGATTATTTCCTTTCGCGGGACTAAACATTAAATACTTTCAGTTTTCTATTCTGTTTTGCTTTAAATCATTCTATGCTTATTATAAGACACATTAAAATGTGGAATTCTTTTCCCTGTTAACATTCTGAAATCATGTCATTGGTCCGTAGTTACTGTCTTTTGATTTGTAAACTTGTGTGAAATTGTAGACGTACATACCATAATTGGCGGTGAACATGAATGATTTCTATTTTACTTTTATGGCGTAAAAATGTATCGAAGTTAAAAACTCATTGTAAATAAGTTAATCAGGTGATGAAAATTCGGGGGATGACACAAAGAAATTAGTATATATTTTTAATACTTTTGAAAATTTACTATCTTACACTTATACTTATAATCAACCGAATTAGTACATTCTGACTGGTGACCTCTACCCAGCCAATACTAAACCTACTAAACACAATTCTACTTTATTAATCTTTCTATTAGAACTTATCAGATAAAAATTGTAATAGCCAACATTATACAATGACAATTGATCTACATTATCCATGCTAAAAAGTGATTAAAAATCTATTTTGGATGGTGCCCAACACATCGGCAAGATTGGAAGAAAAAAAGAAGACACGTTAATCTTAAATAAAATATTAAGGGGATACTTATTGGTGAAACATTTTGCATTTGCCAAGTTCAACTGCCATTTATTTCGAAAGGTCAACAGTTATTTAGATCTAGACTTCTTAACAACTTAATTGTTATTTGAGTATGTCATTTTTAGTCTGTTTTTCATCGAAGTAAAAGCCAACTTTTTCAGACTTCCTCTTAATTTAGAGTATGTGGCAACGTTAATAGCGTGTTGGAGAAAAAAACAACTTTTTCGAAAGAGTTTGATGAAGAAAGTTCGACAAACAGCCAAGATCAAATTTGAATGACGGCAACAACAGCGGGGTCAACTTGAAGAGGATTCACGAAATATTTCACCCCCAACCCTCTCTCTTCATTTTGAACTCTGTTTTATTTATTATTTAGTAACTTTTGTATTTTAGTCGCATCTAATCAACCAGTTCGAAAAGACCTGGCTTCTTCTCAAAAAGGGGAAAATAACTTCAATTTTCTTCATTTTTTTAAAATAATTTCTAATTGAATCGCGACAATTTCCTCTTCTTTGTTGCCGCTTTCTTTGTCTAGAATTTTGGCAAGACAAAAGTTAAGAAACGAATTTCTGCATGACATTTAATGAAATTGAGCTGCTGACCCAAAGGGAATTGTAGCAGGTCAAAGTATAATTTTCTCAAAATTATTTTTCAGATAATTATTTTTTTATCTACAACAGACAAAACCTATTTTCTCTGTTTTATTTTAATATAAGGTAATTGTAAGTGGAAATATTTGTAATAATATATTGGTATCTACATAAATATATACTTACACAACAGAATCTGTCTATATTTCTAAGATGAGGTATTATGTACATTATTTACATTATTCGGACTATTGTCCTCATCTTTGTCGCCATATTTATTACAACGTTTCAGCCGTTGTACGCTCCCAAGTGACAGGACCCAAAGTATGTGAGTTCAATACCCGGTTAAGGTAGTGAAGAACTTTCAGAGAGAAATTAACAGGAGATAACTGATAACTGACATCCATTAAACATGGCACGTGGAACTAGAACAGTCTACCCCAGTGGGCGAAATAAAGGGTTCAGTTCGACATTCCAACCACCTGAAGAAGGCTGGAGCGTACAACGTCCGAAACGTTGTAATAAATATGGCAACAAAGATGATGAAACTAGTCCGAATAATCTGAATAATTATGCAACAGAATTATTATTTATATTTAAAGATGATGTATATGGAAATATGTATATGTTAGATTCTGATGACAAGATTAATTGATATAGAAAAGGTTTAGTATTTTAGCCATAATAATTTGTCTTTATCAAATGTCTTTACAACAATAACAATCCACCAAAAAACTACCCCCCCCCAAAAAAAAAAATGTAATCCATATTATTTATATTATTCGAACTGTTTTCCTTATCTTCAATGACATATTCACGTACCGGCCGTTGTCCTCTCCGGCCTTCTTCAGGTGATTAGAATGTTTCTTCAGTATCTCTCTATATCTCTGAGATGAGTTATTGTGATTGATACATCGCTCTCTCGCAAAATCGTACATGTCTGGCGTGGACCACAATAGCGAAACATTTCAAAATTCCTCAGAAATGCAAAAACTGATATTTCCAATCTATTTAATCTTTTCCTACACTAAATACTGTGCATATACATGCACATATATGAAGCGACGGGCACTGATCATTTAAGCATTTCATATCACATCCCAAAAGAGCTGCTTCCCATCCCGATGCCAGATGATGTTAATAGTAATAGTAATATTAGCCGTTTCCTTCTAAGGAAATATTTGCATTTCATTGAAAGAGTATCATCGATTGAAATTTATAAAATTATTCATTAAAAATAATTTTTCAGGAAAATAGATTTTTCAAGTACTGCTGCTGTTATTGATCTTTTCAGGAGTGACAGCCGGCTTCGTTTCTTAACCTTTTATTTGAAGTAGAGTGGAACGTCAATGTTTTCATTAGGTCATTATCATTACGTGATAAATCAAATTTAGTTGTTGCTTTTGTCGAAGGTGTTCAGTTGATTTCATTTCTGTTATTTGGTACAGAGGCTATTGTGAGTTTGTAGCGTCAGTCTACAAGGTTCACCATGATCCACGGGTCAAGGATGACTATGCTGATGACATAGGGGCATTCCTAGTTGGGATAAGCATAATCTTGAACAAAAAAATCAACATCCTCTACTAATATTTCAAAAAATACAACTCAAGATACGTCCTGGGTAAGACGATAAACTACATCCGACAGCAAGGCCTCTGATCAGGAGGTTTTGAGGAGCATGGAACCACCTTTTAGTTACTGGTGTTCCCAGTTTTACCCTGACCCGAGGTGTTAGCACCTGTAAGGATCACAGCTATGGGCAAATATTTACCCCACCCCCCAAAAAAAATAGTCTAATGACTATAAAAATATAAAATGCATTTTAATACCAGCAATACATTTTTGAAAAAAAAAAATGTTAACAGCAATATATTTTTGGAAAAAAATTACCAGCAATACATTTTTGAAAAAATATTACCAACATTACATTTTTGGAAAAAAATATTACCAGTAATAAAAATCTTATCGGCATTAAATAACCCATTGAGGCTTATAGGCCGTAAAACAAAAGAAACTAAACCAAACCAACTCAAGATAAGCCATTGTTAAACAGAAACTATGATTTGTAATTGGAATGAATGAATTGATGACATAAAAAGAAAAAGAAAAATTTAGGAAATTAAAATAGCAAATTTCAGATTCCTCGATGATTGGTTCAGTTATAAGAAATTTAGTGTAGGAGACAAAGAAATTGAATCTAAAATAGGGTTAGTTTCGTACAAAAATGCAAATTGCTATAAGAATTAAATAAACCTAAAAACTCGAGTTTAAATAGCCTCGTCAGCTTTTCATATGGATTTCATATAATAATATATAAACAGTCAGTTTTATACAATTACTTTTTAAGATCAATTATTTAAAATGGCTTCTAGCGAGTGAATCATGTCGGCCTCTGCGAACAGCATTCTTCTTCGTAAACTGTTGACACAGAAACACAAAGAACTGTATCTAAAATCAGAAATTCTATCACTTGAAGACTTTCAACAGAAGCAAGAACTAAAACTGATAGCATATATATCGAAGGACGTCTCCTTCAATATTGGAAAGACTGATAACAATTATTGAACTTTTAAGAATTATGTATAAGTCTCAACCGACAACAATACTGGTTGTCCGGTCAATGAATGTTTCCTTATAAGGAAACGGATAGTATTACCATGACAATATCATATCTCAGTTGTTTCTCTATCTTCTGGAGGAGCGTGACTCAGTTGTAGCTCTGTTCGTGGACAGAGGCACAACTGGGGGAGGGGGGAATAAAATACTGTGAGATACCCAGCCTGGCGGACAGCTGCCCAAGGTTGCACCCTCCCATTACACTAGAAAGTGGGGACCTGTAGTCATAGCGATGCCAGCGCAACCGATGGTTGTGGGGGCTGGGGAATTTTTGTCCTTGGTCCGAGCGTACGCGCTCCGGTCCCTCACGTTAAGCCCAAACTTGGCTTTGAGTTTACAAAAATACGCCAAAAGAATCGAGTTAAGAATTTACAATAATTGTTACATCAAAGAAGTGAATAATTTTATTTTTTAATTAAATCTATGAAAAGAAAATTATCTTCATATAAAACGTCATATTTTATATAAAATTAATATAAATTTCCCAATTCGAAAAAAATGTTTGTGATAAATACAAAACACCGAAGATGTAGACTTCTCAACAGTAACTGAAAGGTTTATTTAGGTTAAGAAGATTTTTGTGCAAAAAAAGTTAAACACACAAAACACTATCTAATGGAAACAAAATAAGTTGTTTGAAAGTTGATAAAAATATTGATGGAAACTGATACGCTCGTAAGCAAACAAAGTATTCTTAATGCATTTTTACAATAAAAAGAAAAAAGATACACTATTTTTAATCTGAAGACAGAAAGCAAATGCAAGATATTAAGGAATTAAAATCAATTTTTGAAAGAAATCGGGTTGAATACCATTTGTTATAAAATGCTGCCTGCTTAAAGACCAAATGACAAGAATGGCACATGCGCAGAGAAAACCACTTCGAAAGGAAGATACACACACACACACACACACACACCCGCACACAGACACAACACAAACACAGAGTTTAAAAGGCAGATTACTACACTTTATCGTCAATATACAAACCTGCCTGGCCGCTCTATCTTTTTTCATTCATACATTGATATGATAACATGTTTTACAAGCAAATAAAATTAAACACAACCAGATAATATCTAAACGTATATACAAAGATTAGCTTCATAATAAACATGACCAAACATATCAAATTGAGTAGAGAAATTAACAATCTTCAAAGTTTAGAAATCCTGTTACATTCGAAATCAGCATTCAAAATCATGGCTTAAAATTAGACTCGAACACCAACTCGAATGGTAAGCGCGCAATTCCGTCAATCACCAAATCATCTGTAAAGAGAGACATTTACTAAATACAGTGACAGATGGAGCGAAGTTTTACGCATGTAATAAAAGAGGCTGCCGGATTTAAGAATCAGTATTCCAAATTCTAATATTTATCTGGGCTCAGTCACTTTAATTGCAAGAAACGCTTCAAACCAACAACACGATTTAAATCCGTTAACGATAATTCTTATAGCAACGATACCGTCAATATTATTTTATGCTGATTATAAAATTTACCCTCTCAATTTTAGAGACAAGAGAACAAATCCAGAGGATGGTTTTCGTGGCTTTTGACAACATTATTTCTTCAAGACAGCAACAGTGAGCCTAAATACATAGAGATTGACGTACTTCCTGTCAATAAGTACCAGAGGCAAACAAGATGGCTGACAAGACAGCAGATTATAAGGTAAGACAGAAAGAAATTACTCTCTCTCTCTCTCTCTCTCTCTCACTCAACAGCTTCCTTTGTTGTTGCTCTCAGCAATACTTCCGCTTGTAATGACCCGACAACCTCTGTGCGTTGTTTTGTTCCTCCATTTGTAAAAGTTTTTCGGTTAGGTTATTCGTTGTTTACACAACGGGAATATACTTAAAGTAAAATTATTAAAAAAAAAGATCCCACTTGAAAATATGGCCCAAGGTTTAAACAAAATGTGTCAATAATTTCTAAACAAGACTGGCTAAATCTGAAAACTTGTCTCAAGCTAATGATTAGATAGATGTTCATCCAGCAAGCACCATTTAATCTATCTATCTATCTATCTATCTATCTATCTATCTATCTATCTATCTATCTATCTATCTATCTATCTATCTCTCACAGTATGTTGCTATCATAGTCTGTTCTTATCTATCTATCTATCTATCTATATATCTATCTATCTATATATCTATCTCAGTATATTGCTATCACTGTCTGTTGCTATCACTGTCTGTTGCTATCTACCTATCTATCACAGTATGTTCATATCAATCTATTACAGTATGTTCATATCTATCAAACTATGTTCAAATCTATCTATCTATCTATCTATCTATCTATCTATCACAGTATATTTATATCTAGCGAGCTAAGAAGCTCAATATTTCTCTGTTACCGTTTTCTTCTATATATCTTGTTTCTACTCTTCTTTATTGACATTTATTGTATCAGTAAACGAATAAAAATCAGTCGATTGAAAATGGCTGCCTCATAATTGTGAAGCTTTATAAATAATTTAACTCAAGACAGCCTAATTATTATAATAATCTGACTTGTAATCCTGTCTTGACCACCTTAGTCAGTCCTAAGTCGCTTTTATGTCAACTTCAGCTGATGGTGTATAAGTAATTTATGATGTATTTTCGGGTTTTATTTTGAATACATTTTCTCGCATCGGGCGTGGCATCTGTCGGGACAAAAAGGATAGGGTGAAATGAAAATCAGCAAAGTGATTTCACTCGAGAAATACAGAACATCACCGAAAATTGAACAAGAAAAGATAAATTCAAGTAATACTTGGAGTTACAAATGATTAAAATAAGCTCACTACATCCGCGTACCATTAAGAAATGCGCCGATAATTCATATACACAAAATGGAATTATGGACTTCGTGGACTGCTCTACAAAATCCCAAAGAATTATAATAAATAGCAAAAACGACATCACTTGGGGACTTTAAAATTTAAAATTCTACACAAAAAACTTATTTACGTTTATAAACAAGTCTATTAGTTTATATATATATATATATATATATATATATATATATGACAATAGGAAAACTGTAATAGTTGCCTACGCGTTTCGTCCAATGTGGACTTTCTCAAGACAGAAAACGAAATGAATTTATTAAACAAAGTGACTAATAATAACAAAAATACAATGTCCTTAGCAACTGGAAGAATTTAGAGAACGCTATTTTCATACTGTTAACTGAAAATTACGTCAATTACTGTCACGTGTGGAGATATTGTTTTTATTGCTGTGTTGATGGATTTAACAATTTTCTTTTGATTTCAGGATATTGTTGTGTACGTTTGTTTGGGAGAGTAGTAACTTTCAGTTAACAGTATGAAAATAGCGTTCTCTAAATTCTTCCAGTCGCTAAGGACATTTTGTTTTCGTCTGGTGCCCAAAACTGGCATTCTTTAACAGAAAACTGTAATTCAACATCCAAAACAGTTGACTAATCAGTTTTCAAATCGTCGCCTTAGTCGCCTTATTCCACCATGTCTCATATATATATATATATATATATATATATATATATATATATATATATATATATATATATATTACTTCATATGCGTAGTAATAAAAGCTACGGCCTTGACATCGAGATAGATTTACAGCTGCGTACGTATGTATGCACGAACACATGGATGTGTATCTGCGCCTAGATTCGAATTGTTTATATGTATGTGTTGGTGTAAACTAAAATGCGTACACATGTATGTATGTGTAACTATGTGTGCTAGAGTGTCAAACCAAACAAACACAGAATTCCCCCTCCCACCCCCAAATATAGTCAAACGAACATAAATAGAACTAATTTAAAAAAATAAACCAAAAGCGTGAAACCCCGGGTCACAAACTCAAATCCATACAACTGAATATATATATATATATATATATATATATATATATATATATATATATGCTGATGAAGGACACAGGCGTGTCCGAAAATTCCGAATTTGAACATGCTTCTGTCATTTGGTTAATATTAATAATTTTTTTCGTGCTGATCACATCGGTGCCCTTTCGTTTGCTTTTGTTTCATTAACCAATTTATCTACTCTATCATATATATATATATATATATATATATATATATATATATATATATATATATATCACCGTGCCCACACATTACCAGATGTGACACAAGGTCGTGGTTTTTTAAAGTCGGTTTATCGGCCGTACCGTGGGAAAAGTAAATCTATAGAAATAAATATTTATAATGAATAACAGATATTAAATATAAAGACCACTACTAATATAGACTAGTCAGAAAAGGATACGTCCTTTAGTTAAATATTCATTCACCGATTTTTTTATTAGATATAATCTATCGACTGAGCCTTCTCTTATAACGGTTTTGATAGATTCGACGACGTTTTGGAAATACTGTTTCGAAATTTGGGTCCATGCTGTTATGCCAATTCTTCTACATTTGTTGTCTGCATATTCAGGAATCGAATCTCCTTTTGCCCCACACCTTAGAAATGCTCTCTAGGATTGACACCCCATCAGAGTGGAGGGCATAGAAAACTCAATGCTGTGTACCATGATATAATTAACTATAATTTTTTATTTGTGGCATGGTGCGTTGTTCGACTGTAAGTGACCACCATTCGATGGGTATACCTTTGTCATAAAATGAGGCACATGGTGAGGTTACGACATTGAACTTTTATTGGCACCAAGGTTTCCAATGCATGCCAATAAAATATTTCTATATCACTCCACCACTGTCATCAGACTGAACCATCGATACAGAATGAATCCAGAATTTGATGTTGTTTAACCTAAATTGTAACTTATCATCTTAATAACACAACAGAAATCGGGACTCTTTAGATTAGTACGCGTTTTTTCAAAGTTCTATTGATCTCCTTTGTAGTCGTAGTTTCTTTGTTCCTCTAAGACAAGAGTTGCCTCCCCTGATTTTTTTTCGCTGCTGTAGCTCATCTGCTTTAAGTTTCAACTTGTTCTGCATTCAGAGATGTTCTTCTGTATATGTCCATTGTTAACAGTGGCTATTTGAGCTACTGTTGCTTTTCTATTACCTTGAATCAGTCTGAATATTTTCCTCCGACCTTGGCAGGATTAGGATTTCTGTCCACAGAAATTTCACTCAAGGGAAAAATTTTCCTTTCTCTGGCCAAACCTGTAGATGTTTCTGTATAAAAATCCTAGTAGCTCGGCAGTTTGAAAATCCTTAAACCTACCCGTCTTACGCTAATGACTATGTCGCATTCAGAATCACTTAAAAGCATTCTTTCCCGTATTAATTCACGAAATGAAAGTCAGTAGGCCATCATGACCATGTTTAAGTATCTATAATAATTAAAGTGAGGTTCTGTCATTAGCTGAATAGAAATTTGCATAAAAGTGCATTTGCTCATTTTTACTTAATTAAGGGACTAGTAAGTGTAAATAATTAAAAAAAAAATCTTTTTTGAAAGAAAGAATTATGTGAACAAAACCTCGAATACGGAACCTGTTTCTGAAGTAATGAAAAGACAGTAATCTTCAGTCTTTCAAGTCGGCGATTATTGCTGCTATAGAAATTCAATGAGTCCAAATAATAATAATAATAATAATAATTGTCATATAGGAAGTAAATGAATAACTACCGTCACCGAGATTCGAGCGTGACACTCGATAAGTGATGACAGGCTACTGACTTGATTCAATATTGAGCGACTATTGAGTGGAAGTATCCAGTCGAATTTGTGTGAATTATTGTGCGCCGATGATTTGGGTTTTGATTTAGGATTTACCTGACATTAATCCGAGCCGCACTATTAACAAGATATTCATTGTAATGGTTAATTATCTTTGGTTGACTTTTACTTCTTTGTTCTTGTTAAGTATTTATTTGCCTTTGATTCTGCCCAAATTGCACATCTGGTGTACATATATATTCTCGACACCTTGAGTAGGGTAGTTAACCTTAGCCAAGTCGGAATTTATAGAGATGACGGCCTAATCATTGTCCCAAATAGCAATGGTCCCTTGACTTCCAGCTTACATAAGAAAATAATTAGGGCCTTCAAATACTTAGGCCTTAAAATTGAAATATCTTCCAACCTAAAAATAGTCAACTTTTTGGATATTACACTCAATCTATCGAATGATACCTTTAAACCCTTCCATAAAGTTGATCAAACACCCCTATACATCAACGTCCACTCTAACCACCCTAAACATGTGATAGACCACATCCCCAAAACTGTGAATACGAGAATAAATAAGCTATCTTCTAGCTAAAAAATCTTTAATGATAATAAATTTATATACAATCAGGCCCTCAAAAATAGTGGTTTTTAAACAAGAATTAAACTTTAACGGAGAACTTGTAAAGCGGAATAATAACAGAACTAAAAATAGAAAGAGGAAGGTAATATGGTTCAACCCACCATATTGCAAGCTCTCCAACATTGATATAGGAAGTTTCTTTCTGAAATTAATTGATAAACATTTTCACAGTAAACATCCATTACGTAAAATTTTCAATAGGAAGTCTCTGAAAATTAGTTACTCATGCGTTAGAAATATGGAGAAAATCATATCTTCCCATAATTGCAGAATACTTAGAAACTACCATTGTAATGTAACTCAATCGAGTAACCCTACCTGCAATTGTAGGAATAAAGATCATTGTCCAATCGGGGGCAAATGTAAGTATGAAAATGTAATATACAAGGCAACAATCTTTCCCGAGGAAAATATAAACGAGAAAAAAAGATATATAGGTATATCCGCCGGTGATTGGAAGCAGCGTCTATACAACCATAGACGCTCTTTTAGATATAGATGCCTCAGAAGTCAAACTTCCTTATCCAAACACTACTGGGATCTGGTGGATAAGGGATTAACCCCACTTTTGAAATGGAGATACCTATCAAGAGCCAGAACACCTAATAACTTCCGCGATCGGTGTGATCTGTGCATGGTGGAAAATTTTTTATTATCAAAGATAAGAATCAAAATGAACTGCTGAATCTTCGTAATGAGATATTTTCTAAATGTACACATAAGAAACGATTCAAAACATAAACACCGTTTTGTAACATTTTGTCACTTACGTCAATTCCATCTTGGTTCAAAACATCGGGCATGACATTTTAACGGAATGACTATTATGTTTATTTTGTTTATCTCTATATAGATTATTGTGTATGTTT
This sequence comes from Acanthosepion lycidas, assembly GCA_963932145.1. Classification (NCBI taxonomy): domain Eukaryota; kingdom Metazoa; phylum Mollusca; class Cephalopoda; order Sepiida; family Sepiidae; genus Acanthosepion; species Acanthosepion lycidas. Next base: position 2,284,449 of record OZ010580.1, read on the forward strand.
ATGTGATGCGCTATGTATTTAACTTTTTTTTACCCCCAAATTGTTGAAATTTTACTTATTTAGATTTTAAATTCTAATTTATATGTATATATATATATATATATATATGTATGTATATGTATGTATGTATGTAGGTATATGTGTATGTGTGTGTATGCATGTATATGTGTATATGTATTTATATA
>OZ010580.1:2287133-2304633 GCA_963932145.1 Acanthosepion lycidas
GTGTGTGTGTGTGTGTGTGTGTGTGTGTGTGTGTATAAAGGGACATTGTATTAAACACCCAGAGGCGGCAGTATGTTTCATGCTTAAACGCAATCGTCATGCAATCTACATACGCTCTATACCTGTTATTGAATACTAAACCATGAGACTCCCTTATATATAAAGGGATTGGATGTTTCATGCCTATTCATAAGTGCCTTACTAAGAAATTGGGTTCACGTAATTCAATAAATAGGAAAGTTGAAATAAGATGAAAATATTTGGATTTTAAAAACTTTACTAAGACATTTTTCTCGTGTTGAATGTGCGTCGAATTTCATGGTTATCAAATGAATTCTTTTATCCTTAACGGAATTGGTTTCATCCAGAGTTCAATTTATTCCCATCTTTAATCTACTTCATCTTAAACATCCCAATATTCTTTTATTCCATTTATTTTAATGGTGTCTGTTATGGTATCTGATGTTCTGCATTCGATTTGAGAGCTTTCTGTCGAATTCACTTTGCCTCTTATTTTAGCTAAAGTAAAAAAAGACATTCAATTTACTGTCTGAAGACTTACAAAAAGCTCTAAAGATATAACTTGGAAGAACGAAGCGCAAGTAAAATTGGTATGATGTTAGTTAACACATTCGCAGGAATGCAAAATAACAATTCTGAAGACATTTCTCGTGAACAGGCGGTAAATGGAATTGGAAAAGCCGAAGTAGAGAAAGAAAAAATAAAATGATTTCATTATTGCTGACAAAGTGCGTCCGATTAAATATGTAAGTGTCATAATCAGAATGAATATAGAAATGCGTTCGTTAAATAGCAGTCAAACTAGACTTTAATATTGAGAGAGACTCACTACTGAAAATTTACCTCAAAACAGCCGAAACCCGAAACTATTGAAAATACATAAATTTTTCTAAAAAACTAATTACATATAGGTTAACGCCCCAAATTTTATATATATATATATATATATATATATATATATATATATATATATATATATATATATATATATATATATATATATATGTAGAGCTTTTAACTTTAAAAGTCAGGAGGTCAATTGAATACGCGACTTTGCTTTCGACCTCAAGGTTTTATCAGGCAATATTTTTCAAATGATCACCATAACGCATAATTTAATAAACAAACACTAAAAAAGCTACATTATAATTTTTTTGAAAAATAATATTAAGTTTTTTTTTAAATTGTTTGGAAAATAATACTGTAGTGTTTTTTATTGTTAAGTTTGCCAATATTGCCTCATGAGAGCGGGAGGTCGAGACAAAGGTCGCGTATTCAATTGACCTCCTGACTTTTAAAGCTAAAAGCTCTACATTTTATTTTTACTTTTATTTATTATTTTTTACACGTGTATTGAGCACTTTTAATACTATTGTTTCCTGGTTTGACTCAACTCTGACCATTGATTATATATATATATATATATATATATATATATATATATATATGAAATAATAAACTCCTATACTTAGACGTTCTTGTAGAATTCAGTAATAACCTATTCACTACCTCGTTATAAAAAAAAACACCGGTAGAAACACTTGCCACCTTATATTTATGACGGAATGTCTATTTAGATCTAAAATAAGTGTTATAAAGAAATCTACACATTCTGTTAAAAAAAAATCCCTAACGGAATAACTGACAGCGCTAGGATTTACATTTGGACAATTTTGACACAATTTATATCCAGAAAATAAAGAACTTATAAGAACAAAAGTAAAATTAAATGAAAAAGCTTAATTGCAGTGTCTTGTCAGTCGTCTTTAATGAAACATGTATAAAAGTGGGATTGCTGCCGAAATACAAAATTATATATATATATGTGTGTGTGTGTCTGTATTTGTGTGTGTGTGTGTATGCGTGTGTGTGTATATGCGTGTGTGTGTGTGTGGCCTGAAGATTGCATTGAATCATGCTGTCGCTGGGTACGGATCACAATATCAACTTTTATATTCACTTACGCTCTTACCCTGAGCAATTTAACTTTATTGAGCAATTTAATCATAAATATAGCCTACCTTAAAACTATATTTTTATTTCACACCCACACATACACCCCCCATATATATATATATATATATATATATATATATATATATATCTTATCAATAAACAATATTGAAATGACACAGCATTCTCCAACTTTTTCTGTGAAATTGAGACAGATAACTACACAGCTGTAGTAAATTGGGATTTCATCGCTAAAACTTTAACCTTTACCGGCTGCGGGGAAAAAAATGTAACCTTTGTCTATTAGAGAAAAAAAATCTCTAGCATATTGGCAATCCTAACTTGCGAAACAAATGAAATGAACTTTCGTTAGCATGTATTCCAAAGAAAAATTCTCTTCTAAAATATTTTGATTTTGGCTAGATCCATTAACGCAACATCTACTGTATTACGACTTTCGACCTGCTCCTAGCGTCTATTTGTAGCGTAAAGTATAATACGGCGTTTCTTTTCTCATTTTCTCCTTTCTTTTCATTGATTTTTTTTTTTTACTGTTTCTTACATCCTAATCCTTTTTGGCTCACAACACTTTATTTTTAGCTTATATTATAATAATATTAAACGTTAGCTCCATATACTTGTTACTTCCTTGAGACAAAGAGATTACACGTAAAGAAAACCTTACCGAACTACAATATGCCCCTCGCATACCCGCTTCTATTTACATGGCTTTCCCCTTATGCCTTATCATTTTTTACATACCTCCCCTGAACTTTATCTTTTTTTATATACGTCACTTTACACAGTATCTTCTCATTTTCTTTTTTAACGGAAATATATACCATAAGTTTATATCATATATCATGATTTTTCTAATATCTACCTACCAATACTCTATATTTTAATGTATACCTCAATATGATATTAGATTAATGATAACTATTGTGGTAGGATCCACCTAATTTCCATAGTGGAGTACCGACCATATAAATATGGTTGGTACCGGGAATGAATGAAGAGATCCAACCAGAGATCGACTGTCGAACTATATGCTTTAGCAGAGAGGAACCCGGACGAAGCTTTGCCGAAGGGCAGGGTTTCGTCCGGGGAGGTAGACAGGCCTTGAACCCGTCTAGGCGGGTTCAAAAAGGCTATATTTTTGGCCGAGCCTACGGGCTCGGAGATACCCACATTAAACCGGCCTTGTGCCACATTTTATCCTCGTGGGTGGATAGATAAATACAGAGATCCAACCAAAGACTCTGCCCGACTGCGACTCAGTCAACACATTCTCCAGGAACGGTCTTCCCAGGAATATACAAAAGACTATATGTAAATATTGTGTACACTTTATTGTTTCAATACATTTTGTTCTAAGTACATTTTGTGTTGCATTATTATTACATGCATTAGTCAAGTTTCAACAATGGCGACGAGGTAGAAAGAACCATACGAAAAAAAAAGAATTAATAATTGATGTCCTTCAACAATTGGGACACGTCATTGAGGAACCCAGGCTGAAGAAAAAACATTATTAATTAAATGTCCAACATCTAACGGAACGGCGAAGGATTCTGAATTTCTGGATATTTAGAAATCGTTAAAGGACGACTAAGCATAAGGAACGTTCACTCAGAAAAATTTGAAAGGTGTCGTAAACGAATAACGGTGATTTTAAATTGAAAAAGTTATCTACAACGAGACACCCGTTAAAAAAACTGGCCGACTACAAAAACATGCATGGAATTAAAAGGCGCACAAATACACTGTGTCGATTTTGAAAGGTAACGAACTTTTAAAAAATTATTAATTTTTTTTTTTGTTTGCTCAACAATATTTTATAGTGACGAATTTACTTATTATTATGTTACTTATTATTATGTGCCAGACGAAGAAAAAACGTTTGGAGGGTACTTTAGACGATATGAGGATATTTTCTACACAGACTGTGAAAACTGGTCGAATTCAAGAAAAGTTAGTTTATTACTAAGAAAGCTAGGTACAGCAGAACATAGCAAATTTGTAGATTTTATTCTACCGAGAAGAACGAATGAAATGGAATTCTCGGAAACAGTGAAATTGCTAAAGGAGCTGTTTGGAGCAAATATGTCGCTTTGGCATAAGCGATGGTTATGCATGAATGTCACTAAATCCGACGATCACTATTACTTAACATATGCATCTATAGTGAATAGTCATTGTGACAATTTCAGATTGGCAGAGATTACAGTTGAAGAATTTAAGTGCTTAATTTTTGCTCAAGGACTCCAGTAAGAGCGCCGAAATAAGACGTAGAGTTTTGTCTAAACTCGAATCTGAACAAAACCTTACCCTAAAAAAGTTAACAGAGGAGTGTCAGCGGGCCGTAAGTTTAAAGAAAGAGTCTCAAAAAATCGAAGAAGCTGGCATTGCTTATATTAAAAAAATAAAAAATAGTCAAATTACCCATCAGAGAAAAATTGGAGTAAAAATTTTACTATTTTACTATTTTAAAAATAGACAAGAAAAATTAAATAAGAACGAGGAGGAAAAAAAGGGTCCACCATATAATTGCAGACGTTGCAACGAAAGACACTGGGAGGTAAATTGCCCATATAGAAATAAGAAATGTTTCGTGTGCCACAAGAATGGACACAAAGGATCGTCTTGTAAAACAAAAAAATTCAATAGCCGAATTAGACAAACAAATACGAATATCAAATCAGATAGAGATTTGAGGAAATATTTAAAAAGAATATCAAATTTCAAGTCGATTCGGGTTCAGATTTAACAATAATGAACTATAAAACATGGAAAATTTTAAAAAGGCCTACAATAATGAAGTCAACGAAACGCGCTCGTACGGTAACTGGAAAGGAAATTAACTTCGAAGGCGAGGTTGTACTCCCCATGAAATTGAACGGGATCGTTAAAAAAATAATGGTTTTCATTCTGAAAAATGGAGAAAACTTAATGGGTACAGATTTTATTGAAACATTCGAATTGTGGGATAAACCGTTAAACTCATTCTGCAGAAAAGTAGAAAGTAATAAATACGCAAACAAGACAGGACATTAAAGATGAATTAAAGAAAAATTTTCCGGAAACCTTCACACCTGGTCTTGGAAGACGTAACAAGTTTGAAGCTAAATTTGAATTAAAGGAAAATACTATGCCAATTTTTAAAAAGAAACGTAACGTGCCTTTCGCAAGTGTAGAGAAAATTAACGAAGGTTGGAAAAAATGGGAATTATTTCGAAAGTAGAATCTAATTTATGGGCTGCGCCGATTGTGTGCATAAAAAAGAAATCAAACCAAATCAGAGTCTGTGTTGATTTTTCGACAGGGTTGAACTCGGTAATCAAGGACTACCATTACCCGTTACCGAGTCCGGAGGAGATTTTTAACAAGCTAAATGGTGAAGTTATATTTTCAAAAATCGACTTATCAGATGCCTATCTCCAAATTCCCGTCGAAGAGGAATGTTCGAAGTTACTAGGGATAAACACGCATAGAGTGTTATTCAAGTACAACAGGCTTCCTTTTGTTATTAAAGTGGCACCAGCCATTTTTCAACAAGCTATGGGCATCATGTTGAATGATTTAGACTTTGCGTGCGCCTACTTAGACGACATCATAGTAAGGAGCGCAACCGTCGACGAACATCGATATATAGTGAGAGAGTAGTAGTACCAAAAAAGTTGCAGAAAAGAATACTACGGGACTTTCATATGGGTCACCCGGGGGTTAATAGAACAAAAAGCTTAATGCGAAGATTTGTATATTGTAAAGGAATGGATGTGGATATCGCAAACATGGTTCATCGATGTAAAGGGTGTGCGTTAGCAGCTAAGGCGCCACCTATAGTACACAAACCATGGCCCAAGACGGATCATCCGTGGACAAGGTTACACATTGATTTCGCTGGTCCAGTAGAAGATTATTACTACTTAATAGTGGTAGATAGTTTTACAAAATAGCCGGAAGTACTACGCTGCAAAAAGCCTACGTCTAATACCACAACTTTCTTGCTTGAACTATTTGCACGGTTCGGTGTGCCAGAGGGTATTGTGAGTGACAATGGTACACAATTCACTTCTGAAGAATTTAAGGAATTTTGTGAGTTATATCAAATTAACCACATAACGACGCCGCCGTATCATCCGAGGTCCAATGGACTCGCAGAAAGATTTGTCGATACTTTAAAGCGCGCGCTGAAGAAAGCCTCAGGAGTTCCAACGGAAAAGGCGCTTCAGCAATTCCTACAAGTATACAGAATCACGCCAAACCAGAGAACACACTCAAACATGGCACCAGCTGAACTAATGTTCGCTAGGAAAGTTAAGTCAGTGTTTGACAAGCTTTTGCCAGGAAAAAATAGAGTAAAGAATACTATGTATACAGCGAGAAAAAGATACACCGCCGGAGAGAAGGTGTTTTTCAAGTGCTACAAAAACAACGTTGAGTTCTGGGAGCGAGGCATAGTGGACAAGAGAATAGGTGACCTGATTTACATAATTAAAGGGCCGAAGAATACTCATAAAAGGCACCATAACCAACTTAAAAAATGTTACGTTCTAGAGCATGAAGAGAGTATATCGGATGAGGAGGAAGATCCCATTGATGTAATGTATGATATGTTTCAAGTAGAACCTCCGCAGAATACTCCTGAACCGAGAAGATCCGGTAGGAAACGAAAGTTCACGGCCCCATTGGACGTGAATACAAAACGAAAAAATTATTAAAATTAAGCGGATGGACATATGCATATGAAGTATGCAAATGGATCTATAAAGGAATAGCCATAATCATCAACCCATGTAGGAAGCCAGTTTGAAATCCAAAAGGGATTCCAATGCTTGGGAGGGGGGTGTTGTGGTAGGATCCACCTAATTTGCACAGTGGAGTACCGACCATATAAATATGGTTGGTACCGGGAAGGAATGAAGAGATTCAACCAGAGACTCTGCCCGACTGCGACTCAGTCAACACATTCTCCAGGAACGGTCTTCCCAGGAATATACGAAAGACTATATGTAAATATTGTGTACACTTTCTTGTTTCAATACATTTTGTTCTAAGTACATTTTGTGTTGCATTATTATTCCATGCATTAGTCAAGTTTCAACAATAACCTTGAACTTTGAATTTACATATAATATAGCGTTTCCCATGAGACCCAGAATTTAAAAAAAAACAACTGTATTTAGTGGCTCATTTAACATTTGTGCCTGAAGAATTGAATAACCATGAAACTCTGAGTTCACTACAAACGTAACTATATGTGTAATTATTAATATCTACTTTATAGCTCTAATTAACTACATTGAGCATTGTTTTGTTTACACCTTAAATTAAATAAATATTTATTTGCTCATCAGGTGCGTTATCAGAAGCATATATATTTGCTAATATCTCGTTATTTAGTTTATGTTTTCACTTAGTCTCTCTCTCCGTATATATATATATATATATATATATATATATATATATATATATATATATATAGGAAGATAGATAGATAGATAGATAGATAGATAGATAGATAGAATTTCCGGGGGAATATTGATCTAGGGAGAGCTCTGTTTCAAAGAACAGAGCAAAATCTTATTAATTAAAGAATATCAAACACTTAAAATCCCATAAGTAATAATTTTTATTTCATGAGAGATCTGAAAAACAGCAGATCTCAATTTTGAAGACCTCCAAAGTGGGAGAAAGGTAGTGACCTATTTTGACCTCAGTTTGTCATAAATTGTGAATCTGAAACAATCCCGTGTGTTTCTGTCAAACATTCAATTCTGACATATTTCATTCAACAAATTATTTATAAATAATATTAAAATAATATTTCTAAAGATTTCGATATTAGCTTTTTATATAAATAACCAAGAAATTTAAATTAAAATCCTTATATTCAGAGAAACATATTTATATCTAGATTTATTAAGATTTAGCAGGATATATAATATATATATAATCTCCAACTGTTCAAATGTAACGTCAACGGACGTCTTCAAATGATCTATTCCCTAACTGTCTCTTCATCCTTTCCTCTATCACTCCTCTTTGTTCTCACTCCTACTCTGAAACCCTTTGCGTGCTAGTAGCTTCCCGCCTTGCTTGGGGTTGAATGCTTAAAAAAGATATATATGTATGTACTTTAATCTAAGATAAAGTTAGATCGGGGTTAATCCCCTCGTATATATTTATTAAGTTTCGTTTTCCACATTAATTTAAAGGAGACCCGTTTAACCCGATTACCACGTCGTATCTAACATGGTCAAAATGCATATATATGCGCACATATTCTATAATGCATACACTGCAACAGCGATTGTCATAATGGACATATCACTAGTATAAAGAAGTGAGCAACATAATAAAAAATAAAAATAAAAAACATAATAAAAATCCATAACATTCAAAGCTAACAATAATTTCAGTTCGCACTATATATTCGCTTATATTATTTATTTGTATATAGTTTATATTATTAGGATTCACTTGGATTATATACCAACGAATACATATATATATATATATATATATATATATATATATATATATATATATATATATATATATATATACATATATATATATATATATATATATATATATATATATATATATATTGAGGAGGCACGGTGGAGTAATGGATAGCGGCTCAGATTGAAGAATTCCAGTCGAATCCATTACATTCACTTACGTGCTAATACCCTTCGGATAGGTGTGAATTCTCTTCTTCTCCCCCCAGCTATGGGTAAATAGCAGGACAGTCTGGGTTCTATAGCCTTGGATGGCAATTGGTCTAAGAGAAGGACAACTCTGAATTCAAACCTGGATGGAGCCCCTAAGGCGGATGGACGACACTTTGTGCTACCTTCCGGCAACTTCTGCAGTCGCGCTGGTACCAAACTGTATTGGCTTATCCTCACCTTTGGGCTCTGATAGCCAGGCCGAGAGGGGGAACCCTCGTCCGACTAGCCCTAGTTCTCCATATATCCTGCCCAGTCTCGTAGCACACCGCGATAATCCATCGTCTCTCGCGATGGACGGTGCCGACAACGATATATATATATATATATATATATATATATATATATATATATATATATATATATATTACCTGACTTTATAGTTTGCTGATTTTTGTTAGTCCCAGGTTAAAATGTAAATTCTAAGATCGTTCATGGCAGAAAATTTTTAATTTAAAATAATTTATCAGTTTAACTATAAAAGCTATCAACAAAATTGCTTCACAAAAGTCACAAAAGATCAAATAGAAAATGATTAACAAAGCCCAGTTATTTTTGAAATTCTTTTTTTAAAGCTGAATATGAACATTGAGATATTAATTAAGCAATATATAAGACAAATGCTGAAAGTGCATTTATTTTATGCCAAAATGTTCAATTATTTTTAGGTTTTCAAGCGGAAAGAAGCATAAGTCTATTTTGTTAATGTTTATCTGTGTAATAGATTACTAATCTAATCATGGATATTTATAAAAAGAAAAAAGCAACAACTGTTCACAGCTGTTTCATTTTTCTAGTTCGAGTTTATTCAATTTCTGTATAATAGCTTTATTGTATTTTTGCTATTTTTTTTATTGTCATTAGCTTCCGACAATATTTTAATTCATTGCGTTTCAGACGTTCGTTCTCTTGTAGACAAACAAGAAATGTTGGCTGCATTTAAAAAAATGGCTTTTTTGGCACGGCAAGGCACACATACACACACACACAGATTCATGTCGAAGTGGCATATACTAGATATATTTGTTCGACGGATGCACATAAACACAGACACATTAACAGACACACGCAAAAATGCTTATATATATATATATATATATATATATATATATATATATATAATTATTTATTTAAAAATTATGACATAAATATGTTATAAGATCACTACAAAAATAGCCATTTTGTTTCAACACCTCCGGTGTCTTGTCAAGTGATGATGTTGAATGTAAAATAAATGGTTTTAAAAGTTTCAAATTAATAAACGATCCTTCGCAAGGGGTAAACGCTGTTACAAAAGCTAGAATGACCAATTGTGTTTTGATTGGTCATTTAAACTAGCAAATCTTAGGCAACAAACTACTTAAGCATGTGCGGAATTTAAAAGAAAAAAAAGGGATCCGATTGTAAGGTGGAAAAGCCTTACAACAATCACAACAATATTTGCAACATGTGCCAACAGGAAAATTAGCCATTATGACATTTCCGGAACTAAAAAACCTATTAAACCAAAAGTCCGTGGTCTTCAGTCCTTGCTTACATATTAGAAAATTTCTCTTAAACACACATGTCGTTGGATAAAATAATGTACAGTACATTTCAATTAACCTCCACCTATATATTTACAATACACTTCTTCTTCTTCTTCTTCTTCTTCTTCTTCTTCTTCTTCTTCTTCTTCTTCACATCCTCCTCCACCCTTTCACACAACGTCATGCGTTTCTTTATTTATTTTTCAAAATAATAATATAGCGTTCATTAGGTTTCTTTTTTAAAATAAAGCGTTAAGAGGTCATTTGATAAAAAAAAATGCCTGAGGAGACCGTAAGGTTGAAACCAAGGTAGCGCATTCAACAGACCTCCTGATTTTTAAAGAATATTTGATGCTCACATTCAACGTCCTATTAAGAAAATGCACGATTCACATAAAATATTCTTAAACAACAAAAAATAGTCCATCAGAAAAGTACATTTATAAGCAATGTAATGAAAGAATTTCGGTAGTCGGCTAAGGCTGTGGAAATCCAGGCGGCAGCTGACAGCAAAGATTCTAAAGCATTCAATGAAGGCCTTAAAAAGGTGTACAGCTCACAAGGAAATGGAATTTCACCTGTTATGTCATCAGACGGCAACACAATCCATACAGACAAGAAGGAAATTATATCACGATGGAAAGAACATTTTGAAAATGTCCTTAATTACACCTCTGCAATTGATGACAATGTCATTGCTTCAATTCATCAGCGACCCGAAATTTCCCAGTTATCTCTTGAACCATACCTAAAGGAAATTCTGAATTCTATCAAGCAATTGTCCTCGAACAAAGCCCCTAGAAAATATGATATTCCCCACGAAATTTTTAAATATAGTGGAAAAACTTTGGCTAAAAAGCTCAAGGAGTTTCTTAACCAGAGTCTTTAAAAATGTCATATGGAAGATTGGTTCTGTACCACAGGACTACAAAGAGGCTTGCATAAAACATTTGTTCAAGAACCAAGGTAAAAATGTTGTATGCGATAATCCACTTGGCATTGCACTTCTAAGTATTGCTGACAAAATTATCGCTCATTTTATTTTCAACAGAATAATCAAATATCTCATTGATGATATCTATCCTGAATCTTAGCGTGATTTTAGTTCACGTCGTGGAACCATTGATATGATTTTTTCACTTCCTCAAGTTGCCGAGAAAGCCCGCGAGAAGAACTATGAATTCTATATCGTCTTTATCGATCTGACCAAATCGTTTGACACTGTAAATATGCCAAGCTTTTTGAGTATTTTTTCCAGCGGACGCCTCGTCCGCTGGAAAAAATACTCAAAAAGCTTGGCATACTTGAAAATATGCTAATGTCATCATTTTGTTTCACGAGGGAATTAAATCGTCTGTTCTATCTAATGAAGAGTTTTCAGAAACCTTTGATGTAACAAATGGCACAAAACAAGGTTGCGTCATGGCTCCTGTACTTTTCGCTCTCTTCTTTTCGGTCATGTTGCAGCATGCTTTTAGGGATATTGACATAGATGTGAAATTTGAATTCCGCACAAGTGGCGTTCTCTTTAACGATCAACGTTTTAAATCAAAATCACTGATTCGAGCAAGCATTATTCGTGATCTTTTGTTTGCTGATGACGCTGCGATCGTGGCCACCTCAATCGAAGAAGCTGAAGCAGTCATCAATCGTTTTTCCACTGCTTGCAACGCATTCGGACTAGCTATAAGCATAAAACAAATTGAAGTTGTCCATCAACCAAGGCCTACACCTAAGCAAGTCAAGGGTGTAAAACAAAAAGCCACCTGCTCATACTTTTCCAATTGTTCCCATTACTGTTGGCAACAACAAACTAAAGTATGTGAACTCATTCTTGTACTTAGGAAGCAATGTCAATTCAAGTGCCTCTTTGGATGACGTAATAGTTAACCGAATATCAAAAGCAACCAATGCCTTTGGGAAGCTTATGCATCGTCTATGAGATGTTCATGGGATTTCACTGAAAAGGAAAATCACTGTCTATCTGGCAGTCATTCTCACCACATTTCTTTATGGGTCAGAATCGTGGACGCCATACATGACACATATCAATCAACTTTTTTCATAAACGCTGTCTTCGTTCAATATGCAGTTATACACGGCAGGACAAAATCTCTAACCCTGATCTTTTCATCAAATATGGCGTCTGTGGTATTGAATCATTTCTGATGCAATCACAGTTCAGATGGGCTGGTCGTCATCAGAATGAGTGATGATCGGATGCCGAAAAATCCTCATGTATAGCCCATTTTTCACGGTAAGCGTAACGTAGGTCGTCCATGGTTACGCTTCAAGGATAAACTTAAAAACAATTTCATTGCTTCAAATATCCCTATAGAGGAGTTCGAACTTGCTATTCAAATTCAGTACTATTTTCAATAAATCCCCATAACTGTCCTCTTAATAATAAATGTCGCACTGAATCATTAGTATACCAATACAATAACTCATCTATTGAGGATCTAGACAACGTAGAAATCTACACTGGATGCACAAGACATGAGTTCAAAAAACGGTTCAAGCAACATCAAAGTTCTTTTAAGATAAATAAATATCGAAATCAGACGTCCCTATCTAAATATTTCTGGCACTTAAAAGAAACCAATAAAACACCTACTGTGAAATGGAAATCAATAAGAAAAGCTAGAATATGTAGGTCATTTAATGACCCATGTCTTTTGTGCATACATGAGAAACTATATATTACTAGGTTTATAAAAAATAAAAATTTACTTAATCAAAGAAATGAAAGAGATATGCTTTGCCGACATTGTCAAAAGTTTTCCTTAAATAATGTTTTAAAAAACGTTGATAAATTAAATATACATATTTATATTATGTATACAAGTACAAATTTAACTGTAGAAAAAAGCGCTAAAAAACTTTTTGTCGTCGATAAAGACCTGAGGACATGCGTTGAACGGATGTCACCATGTGTTGGAAAAGGCACCCCTAACTTGACTCAACCTCTTTTCGAAAGTAATTCATATAATATAATATTTGTCAGTGAAAATGAATACCCTACCGCCCCTTGTTAAAATGATTAGATTAGAAACTAATATTATGAATATATGTGCTTATAAACTCAGTAAATTTCAAAATAAGTTATTCCAAAATTCTCTTGAGAATGAAACAGGACTAGGGAATTTAATTTTATTCTATAATTGACGTATTTAGTTTCTGTTTTTGAAGGATGGTAATTCCTGTGTAGCGATGGAATCATATTTTTAAATTAGTAAATTTTTAATATTTATGCTCTGTAGATTTGCATTGAGCACTGTTTTGTAAAAATAAAAAATATTAATAGGAACACCAGATTATATATCTTACTATTCTTTCTCTTTATTATATTAGGTTGGTGCAAAAATAATTTCGTTTTCTAACATATGTTACTATGTGATAAAACGAAATTATTTTTGCACCAACCTAATAATATATATATATATATATATATATATATATATATATATATATATATATATATTTATATAACGACAGATAACGATTAGAATAATATTGTCCTGATTTTCGACTGACCAAATAAACGTCTTCGCAAAAATGTTTTTTTTTTCTCTCAGATTTGTACGATTTGAAAAAAATGAATTTCAATAAACAAGCACTTTTAACCAAAAATATACTAGTAACCACACTAAAATACCTAAACGCACTAATAGAAAAAATCAAATTCATTTGCCTAAAGAAAAAAAGGTAAAAAGGTAAAAAAAAAAAAAAAAAGCAAAAAAAGACGCTTGTAGTAAAGAGCAACGAATGACTGATTAATGTGTAAGTAGAGGATCGGCGATGGCGGTGGGGGTGGGGGAGAGCCCATAGGAAATCAAAAGAGAAAAATGCTGATAATGAAGACAAAAAATCTAAGAGATGAATAAATGGTAAAGACCAGGGCCGAGGTCGTAGTAAAAGTGGGGGTGCGGATGATGGCGAAAATGGTAGACACTAGAAATGGCGGATGAAGATGATGCAGACTGGACGTCGTTTTTTTCTAAAAGCCTTTTGTCTAGACGAGAAAATTGAAAGGACATTAGTTTCTTATTTTTATGAAAAACATATTTATTAGGTTGGTGCAAAAATAATGACGTAATAATATCGTTTTTTGACGTATTTTGTAACGTCAAAAAACGACATTATTACATCATTATTTTTGCACCAACCTAATAGATACTTAAATGGATAGAGATGTAGACATGACCAGAGAAGCTCATATACGTTACTTGATTGGTAAGCTGAGATGAACAGTTTGAGATAGATACGAACAGGTAGATATAGATCAACTTTTTCCAGTATATTTAATGCCAATAATATTTAATAGCAAATCTTTGTTTTGATAAACAGTAGATCACTAGATATCTGCTTTTTTGTTTGCGTAAAAAAAGATTGGAAGTTGCTGTCTACAAGAGAGTGAAAAATGTAGACATGGGTCCGCTTTGCACAAAAATAAAATGGGGAGGCCGTTCCGAGTGTCGAAAATGCAAAATTCGGATTTACAGAATAGTCAAAACGAGAGACACAAGTTCGTCCTTCACGCGAGTCCAAGATGTCTGAAAGTAAAGAAAGAAGAATATTAGTTATGTAGACATAGGCACGGTAAACATTTGGTCTCTTTTTCGGCATATTCTTAACTTCAATCAATAGGACAAGTTACTGTTTTAATTATCTTCTCCACAAACAATGCAATAAAGCCACTCAGATGAAAGGAGTTACAAAGAATATGATAAAACCCATTATTAAGGATCAGAACAATAAAACAATAGCAATTAATAAGATAACAACTGACATTGAATTTAAATTTTGGAAGATGAAGAACCCGGATGAGAGTTCCACAAGTGAGAAATACAAAAAAAAAAAAAAAAAATGATTATTACATAGAACGTGCGGTTGCATCTCGCCATTTCAACTGTAAAATGGTGAGACCTCCCTGCCAGCCTAGTACTGCGTTTAAATTCATAAAATCTAGATATCATGGAGGAGAACTTATCAAAGCAATTATCATGAAAGCATTTATCAAAAAGGCACATGGAATCTATGTTACGGCGATTGGAAACTGACTAAAGCTGATATGCCAGATCAAGTCAAAGCAACAGACCAGATCTGGAAGCAGAATTTAATGAATGATCGAACGTAGACTTATAAATATGAAAGATAGATTCTGTCGAGAAAAATTGTCTCACATGACAGAGTGAAACAACATTCCTAGCAGCAAACCTAGCAATTGATTTAATATAATCTTTCTACTCGCCTTGGATTGAGGAATCGGAGAGCCGAGTTCGAATTCCAGTCGGATCCATTACAGGTATGAATCCTCTTCTTCTCCCCCACCCCCAGCTATGAGTAAATAACAGGACAGACTGGATTCTATAGCATTCAGTGGCAACCGGTCTAAGAGTAGGAAAAAACTCTGATTTCAGAACCGGCCTGGAGAGCGTTGGGCTCCTCAGGCTATCTTGCCCAAGAAACACCACTTCTACTGTGGCAGCAGTACACATCGTTCCCCAACAAAGCTACGGGTCACAGGGATGAAAAAATCTTTCTACTTCATGTCAGTTGAAAACGTTAGTTCGATAACGCTGATGATAGAAAAAAAAGGCTTCTCTCAGATGATTAAGAGAGAGCAGTTGCGTTTTAAAGTTAAAAATCCATTCCTTGTTCCAGTTAACAACAGATTGTAAGTCATTTTTGACATTATCAAACCAATCGTACTTACTATTAAGACAGGAGTAAAGAGTGGTGTCATCAAAATAGATACAGATTCGAAAACTGAAGATTTCAGGAAAAACGTTGATGTTAAATTAGGAACAATGTAAGTTGAAGGATAGACCCCTGCGGGTGTGGAGACACCTTCATTAATGCAAAAAGATTTAGAAGAATGGCCGTTTCAGACAACTTTGAAAATATAGCGAAGAAAACGGCGACTTACCTCGTAAAACCAAGCGACAGCGCGTCACGTGTATACTATGACGAAAAATGCAGCGAAAAAGAAAATTACCAAAAAATGGGCACGTATTCCGCATGACATGCTGAAGACGGAATATTGAAAACAAGTCCGTCGCAGGAGTCGCTGTAAAGGTAATTGATATGCAAAAATTGGGCGTCCTCTCCCAGTCGTTGAAATGCTCGGCCGATAAAAGCAGTTGGTGTTCACAAATCGGGAGGAAGATTCATGTATTTTGGCTACCGCGTTCATCAGAGAGCGAGTTATTATTCTGACTGGTTACATGCATTGGGATTTGTGAGATAGTACATGCGAATTAAGTTTTCGGCATTTCTTTCTGTCCCCCGAGGTTCGAATCTGAACTTACAGTGATTTGTTCCGTGCGTTGTGGAATTAATCTGCGACAAATATTTCCATTGCTTTCAGAACGCCTACAGAAAACAAAGATTAAATCGGTTAAAAATTTCGTTCATAAATACCATAAGTTGTGAAGAGAACCAGCATGCCTAAACCTGTCAATCGCCTTCGAGATATCTAAAGCAACAGTCGGAACTTCAGCCATTCCTATATAGACCTTAATAGGCTATTTCAAATATGATCGTTAATATATCAGCAAATGATCAAGAGAAGCGAAATTTGTATTGCTTATCTGAAAGAAGACCGTTCGATGTGAGATACTTAACCAATTCATAGTTGATTAAAGCTATACGTATTTTGGCAAAATCACATAGAAGGCTAATAGCCGGACAGTTAAAAAAATCAAGGTTCTTCTAAGTTCTAAAATACAAGAACAAAAGAAGAGGATTTCTCACAAGCAGGAGAACAAGAAACAACAAAGTATTTAGTGTAGCGTTAAGAGAAAAAAGTTCTGGGACACAATTCTTAAGCATTGCAAGGATATCATTAAATCCACATGCTTTGTGGGAATCCAAGTTAGAGATGATAGCGTAAATAGTTGACGGTGTTAAGTGGAAAGTCAGGCAATGATGCTCCAAATGATATATATATATATATATATATATATATATATATATATATATATATATATATATAATTATTTATTTAAAAATATTATTCCAACTCGCTACATAAGAGGTCTCATGTTTCAAAACAAGAGCCGAAAACTTCAAAATAATATTTGAATTAACTTGAGTTAAAGTAGGCTCTGTTCCATGTTCAAGCGAAATTTAATTGGGAATGACTTATTTCTAAAATTTACGAGTTTTAATAGTATAGTCAGAATTGAAATCAAAAATTTCCATGGTAACATCAAGGGCGGATTGTTTAGAATATGCAGGGGTGGGGTGTTA
>OZ010580.1:2309633-2319633 GCA_963932145.1 Acanthosepion lycidas
CAACCGCAGAAGAGATGCCATATCAGGGCCAATTACATTGCATATCCGTCTGGATTTTATCAAGAACAAGCAGAAGGGGCTCCAGACCATATATGGCAGCAATACTCCATGCAAGGGCGAATGGTTGATTTGTAGATTTGAAGGATCTACTCCGGCGAGAAAAATTTCCTGGGGTGGCACAGGGAGCCAGTGGTCGCTATACATCTGAGCAGTATTCATTCAGGCGTAGCGCCTCTTAGCAAAGAAGATCTGACGGAGCCTATCCATCTTCAAGTGAAACCACAACCGTGGTTCTCCAGCTTGAAGTCTCAGACACATGGACGTTGATTTCATCCGGAGTAGAACTCGCCATTCAGTTCTTAATTTCAGTCGATACTAGGTTGTCACTGCACTGGCTGTACACATAGCTACGGACCCAATAAACCCCATTGTGATAGATCACTTTTGACCCTACAAGAAGATTCCTCCATCCGATGACATGTCTTGTTTAGTATCCTGCTGTGTATTTAGCAATTCTTTTAGTACTGGGTTACATGCTACTATTAGTACTTATAGACTCGTTGAATGACCTGGCAAAATGTGTACACTCATCCATCCGTACAAAGATAGTATATGCAAATATATTGATGCATTTAAACAAGGGAAGAAGATAAAATATTTACCGTAAATTGACAGATTAAAACACGCAAAATTAGAAGTTAACTTGTTATCGTTCTTTGCCCTTCAGAGATCAATTGGGATCGATAGATATAAATTTGTGCACATTGGCTAAAATAGGAAAATATTACTAGCTCTATGACTCATGCACAGAGCAGCAAGCGTTCCTTCTGCTTGAAGAGGTACATCCAGTTAGATTTAATATACGTATATTTTCAAGTACTGTCAAATTGAATGCGCTCTGTTGACGTCAGAGAGAAATATATCTCCGGCTTACCTCATAAATAGCAAAAATATTTCGGTACAAAGGTTGAAAAGCAAAAATGAGGATATTCGTGCGAATAATTTATGGAAATTTTGGAACATTCTTAACTTTTGAGGAAAAGGTGTCAATGTAAAATATTTGTGTTTGTTTTTGTAAATAAGCATTGAATATATTACAAATAAAAGGACAATATAAGATAAGTAAAAATGAAGACAACATTCATTTGGTTAGATAGGGATACTAGGAGTTATATACATGCATATTTGCATAACCAATTTCGAGGAAATACATAATGCTTTATAATATATATATATATATATATATATATATATATATATATATATATATATATATACTAGAAAATTAAATAAAATACTACAATTAAAAATCTTTTTTAAAAAGCACAAAAGTTACCTTACTTATGCAGAAGAAAAGATATTTTCAATTTACTCTGTTAACAGAGTATTTAGCAAAATAAAAATTATTTGATAGAAAATGTTTACCCACCAAGAAAATTTGTGGACTGGAAAGGATTAAATATGTCTAATACATCTAAATTATTTACCAAAATATGTTTTAATGAAAATATGATGCCTATATATATATATATATATATATATATATATATATATATATATATATTATAATGCAGACAACCTCAGGGGTCCATTGATTGATATAATGTAAGGGACGTTTTCTGGTTCCACAGATCACATTTCCAAGAAACATAATTTTAATTTTTAATTTAACTAATATTCGCACTGTTTGAGCTCTCTGGACTCCATCCTTCTTTGGATTATCCATACAGATTACCAAACATTTCATTACCTACCTACACACACACACACACATATATATATATATATATATATATATATATATATATATATATATATATATATATATATATATAATGTTAGTTAGTTGTCTACTCGTATCGGGGTTTTTTCTTTGGGCTTCAGACCTGCATCTGTGCGATTTGTTCGACAGTAGTTCATGTTTGTAGCTCTTTCTTTTTTTAAAACATTTTTTTCCCTCGAGATTGATTTGATTAATTGCAAATCAAAAATTCGATGCTTTTTCGAAACGAGTCTAGTTATCTATCTATATATATATATCTATATATATATATATATATATATATATATAGTATAAAGAATATACATACATGCATATTTGCATAACCAAGTTGGTATATCCAATTTAGTATATATATATGCATTTGTATATAAAGGATATATGTGCATGCATGTTATTTTATGATTGTATTCTATTATTTAAAATAAATACATGCATAAATACTTCATGAAATTAAAATAAAATAATAATAATTACATTCAAATTTCCCCTCATTCATTTACTATTAGGCATTTAATTACATCACATAAGCATCGTCCATAGTTTAACTTTACTTACACAGTTAACTTTAAATATTAGAAAACTTAACTGTACCATATTTTTCTTTGTAAATACATGGTGCAAAATAAAATCTTTTCCTTTACTATGATTAATACTGTCAGTGGACGAAACTCGTTGGTAAAATAAAAGTCTTCCTTTTGTCTTTGTTGATATTGTCTTTGTACAGTTATATTTTATTTATATTTCTAAACACACAAACACATATACCCATATATATATATATATATATATATATATAGTATGTATATGACTGTGTAGATTTAGTGGAACACCAGCAAAAGGTCTTTATTTCATTTTTTTTTATCTCTTTCTACTGTTCAAAGCATTTATTTAATTTCCTTGGAGAGTTTAAAGAAGAACCTCCGAATATTTTTTACTTTCGCAAGATATTTTCAAATAGTTTTTGCAAGTTCATAAGTTTTGTATTTAGGTATGCATTTTCTTTTACAGTATTTCGTGTTCCGCTTCTTCATGCGTCGCTAGTTTCAATGTTGGTTTTGTTCATTTATTGCGTCTTCACCCGTCAGATTTCCCTTTCATTTAAAAAAAAATATATATATATTTAATATTTATCTTCCTAAAGGTTAACGATGTTTAGTTGTTCGCTTTTTATAGACAAGCCATCCAGTATTTGTAATCGTTTATTTTACTTTATGTGCTATGGTATTGTTTTGTGTTTTGATGTTATGCTGTTTGGTGGCATGCTATACAAATCGAATAAATGGCAAACTGACCGGCACAATAATGTAGTGATTGTGTAATCAATGTATTTATCTTTCAAATTAGTATCCTTAGACTGACATTCTCCAAGGAGACAACGTATTTATAGACAATATTGTTTGTTATAATCGTTTTTTTCGCTGTATCCTTGTTGGTGATCATGCTTTAAGTTTTTTGTACTAAGCGATCGTTTCAGTTTGTTTTTTCGTTATGTGACTTATATATTAGATTCCTGATAAATTTTCTTTCTACGTTTTGGCGCAGGTCTTTTATGTAGAATATGTTGCTATTATTTGTTTTATTTATTCACAGGTCCGTATGTTTGATTTTTATCAATTATGTGTCAAGATAAATAACTGTTAATTTTTCTTTGATCTTTTTGGGTACATTATGAAATATCAGAAAGTCGAGGATATTAAATATGGTCTGCTTATTGAACAGTTTGCGATGGATATATCGTAGTTGAATAGTTATATATATATATATATATATATATATATATATATATATATATATATATATATATATATATAAAGGGAAAATTGAAGTCAACAGCGATAGGCTGTTCCATGCTGGACGCAATTGTTACGCATTCTGATGATTGCGTCTAGCATGAAACAGCCTGTCGCCTCTGAGGGTTGACTTCAATATTCACTTTTATATTTCTGTTTTCATATGCTCTATCTCTGATATTGATCACTTTGTCCCATAAATATAACAAACCTTAAAACTATATTTCTTCATATATATATATATATATATATATATCGAGAGGGAGAAAGACAGAGAAGGGGAGCGAACATGTTAGATTGATAGCGAGTTGGTAACTCACTGAAACAACTACGAAGATTGGATGAATTTATTCCCAATAAATGAGAAAATAATTTGCTTCACAAATTATTGGCAGCCATTTTATGATGCTAAATTTATCCTATATACTACTTTACTACTGTGAAAGCCTAAAAAGAGAATTCAAGATTGTGTAGCTCCAGATCTTATTTTTTCTTATTTTTATTAGATTTAAACTTCATTTGGGTTAAGTGTCATTTCAAAAGTCCTTTTACCAAAGATATATATATATATATATATATATATATATATATATATATATATATATATATATATATATATATATATATATATGGTTGGATAGATGTGAGCTATATATATGAAATGAAGTCCGACAATTATTTTAATATATTTATTGTTTATACCTTATTTTTATAGATAAAAATATTTAATGCTCTGTTTATAATAAACAGTATTAACAATATTTATGGGGCTGATAAACAGACCATTTACTTTAAAAAAAATCTTAATATATGATGTCATTTGTTTACGTTAAGATAAGCTTCGAGCAGATATAAGCGTTCGAGAGAAATCATAGAAAATCTGTAGTTTAAAAACAGTAACTGAACATCTGTACCCAAATGCTTCCTATGTAGCGAAATGGCATAGCACGTCAGGCTGTATGAAAATCCCATGTACGATGCAGGTTTGATTCCTGTCTGAGGATGCATATTTTCTATGCAATTTCTCTCATATTCAGTCCGGCAAATGTTGTTAATACTGTTTCTTATAAACAGAGCATTTACCTAAACACTTTTATATATAAAAGAAATGTATAAGCAATCAATATATATATATATATATATATATATATGTGTGTGTGTGTGTGTGTGTGTGGATAAATTTAGTTGTTTTATATTTTTTGTAGTAAATAATTATCCTCAAAAATAACAACACACCAGCAAAATCAAAATTCCAACGAACGAACATTATCTATGAGTTCAAATGCCCCTTAAGGAACTGTGTTCTGGATCAAACCGAATTCAAAAATAATTACATCGTTCACGCAACTACATAGCTATATAGACGCCTTACGTTACATCTATCTGTCTATAGCTCCATTAGAACCCATTTAAAAAGACACAAAAAGTTACCATCCGAAACATACTAATAGAAAATACAAATATAATAACCTCATTCACTTGTAAAAAAAAGATTAAAAATAATGAAAGCCCTAATAATAAAGAAAAAGCAAACACTTAAAAATATTAACTACGTACACGGCCAAAATTTGCTAACCGTGTTCGGAAAATAAAAGATCTCTCTAACACTAAAAACATACACATAACGCATCCTTGATAATGGCTAAAAGTATAGCGGAAACCGCTTGTAATTATGGAACATTTGGACCGTTTCTACACACTTTGTGTCCAGAAAAGAAAACACTTGTTTGAACACAAGAAAAATTAAATAAAAATCTTAATCGTATTAGTTTGTCTGTCGTTTCTAATAAAACATGTATAAATGAAGGATTACTGTCTAAACACACACATACAATATATATATATGTGTGTGTGTGTGTGTGTGTGTGTGTGTGTGTGTGTGTGTGTGTGTGACACTATTTAGCGGTCACGTGAAAATTAAAAGCGAGAAATAATTAGGGCGAGAAGAAGCTGAAATAATTAAGGCGATAAGAAGCTATCACGAAAAGACATACTGAGCGATGTTATTTTTTTTTTTAACAAAGAAAAGTGGTAAAGATTTTATTTTCATTTGCGAAGAAAAGTATTTTTTTTGCAGAAGATAGGAAATTCGTAAGATCTGGGATCTGTCGAATTAATTTATGCCACGAGGCGGCGAATAAAAGATAGCCATCTGCCCACGGCAATAATGAAAATTTCAAATTGGTCAAGTGGCCTACGAAACAGAAGCTGGGAGATAATATTAATCAGGTCACGTAGTGATCGAGAAAGGCATCAGCTGAGGCCACCCAAGAGAGAGAAGGAAAGAATAAACCATTAACTATCTTTCGGAGATGTCATTGGTTTTGGAAAGAGACCACCTGTTTTATTGTCCAGACCTGGACATGATAAAAGTTTGTTACCGGAATGGATAATTGGATACAGAGTGTGAAGGCGTCCAGATAACCACCCATTTGACGCTGGCGAAAATCTCGTTCATAAATCCAGGTGACATTCGGTTAAGATATAGATTAAGGACCACACTACGAGTCGTAGAGGTCTGGTGTCGGGAAGAGAAAGAAAAGAAAAAAAGAAGATAATATTTTTTCCTTTGAGTGATAATGGTAAAAATGTGAGAGAGAAGGGAGGCCTGTTGACGCCTCTGAGGGGATTGGTGTGAGATACCACTATGAGAAGGAGTGGAAACCTGCTGACGCCCTCTCAGTGTATTGGTGTGAGATACAAATATGAGAAAGGAGAAGAATTTGGGAGTACGAATCCCTTCAGAACCCCACTGGAGCAGAAAGTAATGGACTTCCAAAAATGGAAAGTAACAAATTTTCCTGTCTGAAAACAAAGAAAATCCTTATTGTGGATTTAGAATTATCGAGGAACTCAACC
Source organism: Acanthosepion lycidas (assembly GCA_963932145.1). NCBI lineage: Eukaryota > Metazoa > Mollusca > Cephalopoda > Sepiida > Sepiidae > Acanthosepion > Acanthosepion lycidas. The sequence continues at coordinate 2,316,066 of OZ010580.1, forward strand.
CCGACAAGCCCACACCCGGTTTTGGTCGGCGTCGCAGCGAGTTAGTAAGTTAGTTGCAGTTGAAGTTAGAGAGAGAGAGAGAGACGCAGACAGAGTTGCGCTGTGAGCTCTGAGACCAGCCTCGCAGGAAGCTGACTGAAGATCCATGCATCCCGACTTCGACTTCTAACCAAGAACAATTTATTTTTGAAGAACGACTTACTCACACCACCAAAACAAGTTTTATGAATATCGCCTGAAGATAAAAAAAAAACAGTTATCGAAAAACAACTTAAGATATTAAGACTCGCCTAACAAAAGCAAAGTGTCACGTATCCATAGAAGAGGTTTGGGAGAAAGACGCAGTCCTGTATTCAGTAACCAGATATAAAAATATTTGTTACTCTTTTTTTAACACATTTGAACTTTTCGAATTGTTACTTTATTTTCTTTTACATATACTTGTGTGGTGTTACCTTTGCTCGGACTCGGCTTGCATTGCGGCCCGGCGACTGATTGATTTCGTCTACCTAAGATCAAATCACAACGTGGGTAGGTTAGACTAGAAGTCAAAGCAGTTACTTCGGTAACCAGACGTTGGAGGCGTGCTTGGAACGACAAAGCTGATACCGAATCTAACCATTCTGCTGTGTTACAAAAGAAAATAAAAAATAGTAATCAATGAATAAAGAAGACAACAACAACAAAAAAAAAACTGGCAAAAAAGGAAACGGAAACAAACTGAAAGGAAAAGACCATATGTCAGATATCAAACTGTGTATTGGCGCAAAGTGGCCAAGGTCTAAAAAACAAAACTATATATATATATATATATATATATATATATATATATAGATAGATAGATAGATAGATAGATAGATAGAGAGAGAGAGAGAGAGAGAGAGAGAGAGAGAGATATTTAATATATATAAAGGAATATTCATAATACCTTACAATGTACAACATTGAGTTTCATGGCAAACAATTATAAAATGTTGGTATTTTTTTTCGGTCAACACAGTTTTAATGAAATTTCTGCTTATTGTGAGATTCTTTATTGCTGCGAATGGAATATTATTGTTGTTAAAATATTTTAATGAATTGTAGTTTAATTTTGAATTTAAGCCCAGATTGACATTTAAGATTGAAAAGAAGGTTAGAAATAAGAATTCTTAATTCTCATTTCGAGAGACGCAAACAAAAAGAGACGTAAGGAAATCAAAGGGGGCAACTCTATTTTTCCATAAAAATCAATAAAATAATTAATAATATTATTAATATTGATATTACTAAAGTAACTAAAAGTAGTGATATCAATAATAGTAATAAAATATGATGCGGTAAAATAAAATACAATTAAAGTACTAATAAATTCTAATGAATAAACTAATACATTCGAACAGACTGAGATAGATAGATAGATAGATAGATAGATAGATAGGTAGGTAGATAGATAGATAGATAGATAGATAGATAGATAGATAGATAGATAGATAGATAGATAAAAATGAAACATATGAACAGACTGATATAGATAGATAAATATGAACATAGATAGATAGATAGATAGATAGATAGATATGAACAGACTTACACCGCCTTACTTTTTCATGCATCGTGGTCGGACGCGTAACTCTCATCAATTTAGCTCTCTTTTTTTTTTTTATCCCGACCCCAAATATTGTTCATGTTTTTTATTCTCTCGCCTTTGTTGATGTTTTTTTTTTCTTTCTCTTGATCGATATTTTTTATCGATTGTAAATTCCGTTTCCGCCATCACTGGGTTGCCATATGTTGATAGAATGAAATAGCAGATGATCAGTGTTTTTCTTTTTTCCTTTTTGGATTCTCATTTCGATTATTTACTGAGATACGCCATGTCTGACACAAGGCCACAGAAATAAGCTTCTCTCAACTATAACATCAAATAATAAATGATCTCGCCATCGGGAGGATCTTTATCTATCCTCCTTATCCTCATAATCTTCACGTCTAACCCACTCTAGTTTCATTTATATCACCATTAATCATTTTAGCAATATCATTTACTTTGAGTGGCTCTCAAGCCTTGTGTTGTTTTTTTAGCTTCTTTTTCTAGAAGTGTTTGCATCTTTCTCTTTCCAATCGATGTCATCTTCGATTCAAATCTTTTATTCCCGGAAAGTTTAACACACAAATAATATTTTTAAATATTAGAAATTGACTGTATTCATCAGCTGTCTTGTTAATACTGTATAGAATAAAATTTTAACCCTAGAACAGTAACCATCAATTAAAGTTACACCACTACTAACCATGGGTATATCATACCCGATTTTGGAAATATCAAAAAAACAAATATTAAATATAAATCTTTACTAAAAAGCATATTATTTAGGTAAAAAATCAGGTACTGAAAATTGTAATTAAAAATAGAAAATTTGCGCTGGGTACTATATACCCATGGTTATTGTTGTAGGGTTAAATAAAATTAAACCGCCAATTAAGGAAAAAAATAATACCAATGTTAGATTTATGTGAAATGAAAAACAAACGATTATCGATTCTCAATTCAAATGTTATTTGAAAAAAATAGAAAAATAATATTTTGTAAAAAAAAAAAAAATACTAACTTTCCTGTCACTTCGAAATTTTCCTATGTGCCATTAATATCCAATACATTCCACGTAAAAATTAATTTTCTATTCCATTTTTATTCGCTGAAATTAAGATACCAATAAAAATGAAATTAATTATTAATTAAAAATATAATCAAACACCTACATCAGCCACGAAAGGATATATCAGTATCTATTTTATGCGTTTCTATATTTTGTATGCCTTACTCTTAGCATTGTATATGTAATAGGATATTGCAGGTTTTTTGAAAATGTTTTCTGTCTATATTTATTCTTTGGTAAAATATTGGGGCCTGCAGATTTCTTAGAGGTTTTAGAATCCTATAATTATTCCAAATATTATTCCATTAAAAAACAAATATATAATCTATTTAGCGTTGGCTGAAACAGATTTATACTCACATAAGGTAATTTGGAATATATGGTATGTAATTTATATGCTTTTTATAAGAAATACAATTAAGGTCTTTTTGTGGATCAGTTTTAATATTTGATATTATTAGAATCCACCTGGATTATATACCAACGGATCTGTGATATGTACTATATCAATATAAAATATTTTTAATAAAGATATCATTAACACACACACACACACACACACATATATATATATATATATGTATATATATATGTGTGTGTGTGTGTGAACATTAAAATCAACATCCAGACGCGGCAGAATGTTACACACACACACACACACACACACACACACACACATATATATATATATATATATATATATATATATATATATATATATATATATATATATATGTATGTATGTATTTATGAATAAAAAGAAAGAACAGTAAGATATATAATCCGGAGTTCTTATTGGTTTTTAATTTAATTACAAAATTAAATTTGAAGCTTTCAGCCTCCATTTTTGAAACATGGTTAATACTGTGTAGCGAAAAAAACATACTTTAAATCAGTTAATTTATAATATATATATATATATGTATGTA
>OZ010580.1:2324633-2367133 GCA_963932145.1 Acanthosepion lycidas
CAACTGATTTCATATAATCGTCGCACTTGATGTCAGTAGAAAGCATTAGCCCGAGATGAGCAATAAGTCGCTCCCCTCGAGGTTAGCATCAGCCACGATGATGAAAGGCAAAAATGGATTCTTAAGACGATTAAATGACAGCAGTTCTGTTGGCGTTAAATTAACAAGCCATTTCTTGCCCTATTTAACAACAGATTGAAGGTCATTTTCGCGATCAGCTGTCAATTTGATTTTATCCAGCCTATCAGACCTATAAGTAAGACCAGAGTAAATAAATACTAAGTCGGAAACCGATGACACCGGGAATGTCGTTGATGAAATAAGGAACAAAGTAGGCCCCAAAATAGAGCCCTGATTGACACCTAGAGAGCTAGAAGAGTGGCCCTTCAATTTCTAAAGAAGACCAACATGCCAAACTCTGTCAAACGCCTTCGAGATATCCAAAAAATATGTAAAGATGGAACAAGTTGGATCAAGTGAGAGCTCTGGGAGTTCGCGTTAATTCAAAACTTCAGCATAATTCAATTAAAAGTGTGCATTCAAGACAACTTTCATGATGCGGTTTGATAAAGATTGAATCAAATATAGAACTCGGTCAGACTTCAGCTTGTGAAGAAGATCAGCATGCCATACACTTTCAAACGCCTTAGCCTTCGACATTATTATCGAAAGTATTAATCTCTACCTTTCTAGATTGACTCCAAAAATGATTCATTCTGCCGCGTATGACATTTTTCTGACTTGTGCCAAAGCAAAACCTCGAGTAATAAATTTATTTCTTGTAAATGAGAAATTTGGCGCTGTCCAATCTCATGAAAATTCTCAGCACTGAGCATGGAATTTTATAATTAACAGACGGTATTGTTGCTGAATAGATAACAAATTCATTAGTAATATATAAATAAGTGTTTGTTATTATATGATTAATTATTAATAATAATATTAATTATTATTATGATTTTTAATTATATTTAATGTTCATTGAAGAAGTGTGACTCAGGTTGAACTTAGTGCATCTTAATCATAAAAAAGGTCTTTCATTTGGTAACTAAGCGCACTAAAAATCAATTTCTGTAATATTTTTCAATTTTTGTTTGTTTTTCTCCTTCACAGTTTTTGCCTGCATACAAAGGTCAAAAATATTAGTTAGTCATGTCCTATTTTTATTATCATAACAAAAGCCTTTCCTAAAATAATGCACGTCATTAGTGTGAAATTAATTTAGTATTTTAGTGAATAATTTTTTCAAAGAAAATCGAATTATAAAGGTAAGAGAAAATTAAGAACAGAGAAATATTTTTAAAAAAATGATTGCACGATTTGAAGCGATAAAATCTTCAAAAACTGGATTCGTGCTTAACACAAGAGAATAAGTGAATAATATAGTCTCATCAGCATGGACAGAAGTAAAGAGCCATTTCATCAGAAAAGCAGGAGTAAATAGTTGTGCATTCGGCATAGACAGGAGTAAATAGTCCTGTCACCGGCATAGACAGAAGTAAATAATCGTTTCATCGGAAAGACAGGAGCAAATAGTCATGCCATTGTCATAAACACGAGTAAATATTTGTGTCATCTGCATAGACAGGTGTAAATTGTCGTTTTATCTGCATAAACTGGATTAAATAGTCGTACCTTCGACATAGACAGGAGTAAATAATTGTGACATCGGCATAGATAGGAGTAAATACTCATGACATGGTCATTGGCAGGAGTAAATAGTCGTTTACTCGGTATAGACAGGAGTAAATATGTGTGCCATTGGTACAGACAGGGGTAAATATCGTCATCGTTGTAATTAGTCATTTCCTCAGCATAAACACTCGTATATATTAGTTTCCTCGTCATAGATTCCGAATTGGGGTTCGATGACATTTTGAAAATCGTTGATAATGTTTAGAAACAAATTAAGTGAAATGAAACAATCCTCCTGTTTACCCGCAGTAATGTAAAGAGCCTTTCAACGTTCTCGCTGCGATTTGATAAAAATTACTGAATCAAATTTCGCCTAGAATTGTCATAATCTTTGTACATGTTAAAACGAACATACCAACTTCTGTCAAACTCCTTTAAGTTATCTAAAGTAACAGGCCAAGCTTCACCATTCTTATCCAAACTTGTCATGCTCTTTCAGCAGTTGATCTAGAGAAGCGATAGCCATATTGTTTGTCTGAAAGTAGACCCTGCAAGATGAGAGGCGTAATAAATTACTTAGTTGATTAGAACCTCTTGGATTTTGCCAAAAAAGCGGTAGAAGATTGATAGGTCAATAGAATGATTTCAAAAAGTTCCAGGTCAGATATGAACGGGGTTATATGCTTGTTCGTTCGACTTTTGCAAATGCTTTTGTGTGAGGAAGCTTGAATGCGTACTACATTGCAAACATTGTTAAAACAAAATTACTTTTGTATGAGCAGTCGGCACACTTACCATTTCAAATTATATATTTTTCTTCTTTATATGAGCCAATATTTTTATAAATATATTTATATCAAATAATTAAAAATTAAGATGATCGAAAAATCTATTCAACATCCACTCCTCATAGGAGTATCGTTTGTGCATTTCAATATTGTGTAATGGTTAGCAAGCTGGTCTCGCTAGAACAATTACGATTGAATAGTGAGTTCGATCCTCACTGGGTGCCCCCTTCTTTCGGCCTTGTGCCACATCTAATCTACGTTTAGAATATCATTTGGGGCATCTCAACGTGGTGTAATGGTTAGCAAGCTTGTCTCCCTAGATCATTTACGCCTGAGCAGAGACTTCCATCCTCATATGTACTCAATACTTTCGTCCTTGTACCACATCTAAGCTACATTAAGAAAATCAAAATAACAGCAGTGTTTTAATAGCGCTCTACAATGTACAGGTGGTTGTTTGTAACCATCTGGAGGTTATTCTATATTTTTATAGAAAACTGGCAGTTAATGTTCTTAGAATAATTGTACGGTGTATCAGTTGACTGATCCAGTAACCATAATGCCAAAAAAGAAAGATTATTCCACAAACTTCAGAGATCTTAATTATAAAAATAAAGATTACAGAGATACTGATAAAGAGTTATTTCTTCATCCCTGCATCGTTGCCACAGTAGCAAAGCGATAACAACAAAAATTGCAATATGAGCTCTGGTGAAAAAAATGATGGTTAACTGCAAAAATTTCATTATGAGCACTGGTAAAAAACGTTTGCTGAAGTTATTAGGTTTATAATACCCAGAAATTTATACACAGATGTCCTCAAGGACACATGGCACAGTGGATAAAGGTGTTAGATCCAGTGACAGGTCCCAAAGAGTGGGAATACCCAGCTAAGAACTTTCAGAGGGAAATTAACAGGAGATAACTGATAACTAGAACAGAGCGTAATGAAGGGTTTAGTTCGACATTCCAAGAAGGCCCAAACGTTGTAATAAATAGTCCGAATAATGTAAATAATGTACATAATGCCTCATCTCAGAAATATAGACAGATATAAAAACGAAATACTACGGTTTTCAAAGACAAAATAAAAGAGCTACAATTTCATCAATGCGATGTTGGTTAAATCATTTGCAAGTAAAAAAGATCATGGCTCAAATATGAACTGTCTTCGATTTAGAGGCTCTTGAAAAATTGCCGGCCATGCTGCAAGCAAGATTGTATGAATAGCAAAGAAAGAGCAACGGGTTACTTTAAAAGAGTTAAAGCTAAAAGTTACAACATGAATAACAGCTACGCTTCTTGCTGTCAGCATCGCTCTCCGGGAACATGACTTCTGATCGTGTAACGAAAATGATTCATGAAATTTGCTAATGAACATTTCTGTGAGCCATATACCTACTGGATAAATATACTTTGATCTGATGAGGCCATAATTATATAGCCTCAATTCACATGTTTTTAGGAAGAAGTATAAAACACCGTGTTCTGACTGTGAAACCTGGGCACAGGAGAATAACAGAAAGTAAGAATAGAAAAAGGTACAGTGATATATCGAAAAAGAACGTTCATGTCTCAGTCAAGATGAAACACAATCGAATGTGTTAAGCTTAACCCGAAAAATATTTCTTTCTATGACTCGAGATGCTTCGTAATATTATATATGTTGATATTAATATATTTTTAAATGCTTTGCTTATACGAATGTTAAAACCTATATGTGATGTAATGTTAAGATTAATACTATATCTAGGTAAATAATATAATAAACAGTTTCATGATACATATTATCTCCATTATATATATATATATATATATATATATATATATATATATATATATATATATATATATATATATATATATCAGGAGTAACATCAAAATTGTCCAATCGGTGTTACAGCATAATTGTCCATCCCACAAAATGGTTAATGTCTAAAAACCCACTAAACTAATTGTGTTTCTTTTTTTTTTCCGGTTTTCAGATAAGACGTTTAGCCATATTGATACCATTTGTCGTAAGAATCACTGAAATTGGATTAGGAGGTCACAATATGAAGAGCTAATGAGATCAATTAGGAAAAATCCAACTTAATCCATAAGACATTTGACACGTGACAGAGTGGTTTCACCTAGGACAATCCAAAGAGAAGTGAAAAAAAACTTGAATAGGAAATCGTACGTGAAATGTTTGAGGCATTTTGTTACTCCATAATGTTAGAAGTTTAGACAACACGAAGATCATCTCAAATAAGTTGGAAAAAGATCCTGGAATAATATATATATATATATATATATATATATATATATATATATATATATATATATATATATATGAACTTTATTTCAATCGTTCCTTAGCTTCCGATCCTTAGCTATGATTAATTAATGATGAACATGTCATTTACGTTTATGATACATTTTATCACGATTCTTCTGTTAAGCTTAAATAGTAATTATAAATTCTTATTGCCCAAAGTAGAGTACAATAGTGTTATAAAAACCTCGGAGAATTCCAGTAAGATATCTAACAATTTCTAAGATACAACGGTTCAAAGCTTAATCTAACAATAAAATAGTGATATAGTTTTAAGGAATGCTATATTGACCCATATCAGAGAGAGACAGAGAGAGAGAGAGAGCGTATGCAAATATAAATGTAGACTTTGAAGTCAACGCCCAGAGGCGACCATCTGTTCCATGCTTAACGCAATCGTTAGATCATATGCGTTGTATTTTTTGCTTGACTATTTATAATTTATAATACATTGTGGGTAGTCTATTGTATTATTCTAACGGTTATTTTGGTGAGCGATAACGGTTATGTTTCGAATTATTCTAGAAGCTATTGCGTGGGAATAATTGTAGATCCGGATGCAGTTTTTTATAGTGTTGTTTGTTAACTTTTTTCTTCATTATTTACTATTTTATTGTTGATTGTATTCTTATATTTACTTTGGGTTTTTTTTTATTTGACATGGAGTCAATAAGAACTGTCAAAATAATCTTTGATTCGATCTTTTCAGTCCATGGTATTCTCAGTATTGTTCTGTAGAACGACATTTCTTTTTCCACTATAATATTATGATGTTTAGCATTCGCAAATTCTTCAACTGATAGGTCGATCTGATTATCGATTTTGTTTTTAAAGAACAAGTCAAACACACGGACATAGCGCTGTCGATCGAATTTGGGAATTTTCTGGTGTTACTTATTGATCCGATCTTACAGCAAAGCAACAGACGGATATCAGGAAATTCCCGGGTAGTTTCCCATGTTTTCTTGTGCGGGAAGAATGTCAGAATATATTTGTGATGCTATTCCAAAATTTTCGAATCGTCCTCATCCATGTAGTAAGTCAGATTTTGTTAGACAAGCGACGTTTTCACGAAAAGTGACTACAGTAGAATCCCTGACAACTGGACTAAGAAGGCCTTCCGGATATGAGGAATTGGTTACAAAGTCCAGATATGTTTGGTTATATTTAGATTAAAATAAAAGAACTGAAATCAAGTTTAACATTTATTTACAATGTTTTATAGTAAACAAAATAAGTGAAATATAATAGAATTGATTTTAAGAAAAAAGAAATAAATTATGTAATGTTAATGAAAATTCATTAAGATAAATATGCCACTTATGCAAAACAAATAATGTAACAAGGATTTTTTATCGCTGTTGCATGATGGTTCTTTCTCTTTTAATGTCATTCTCGATTTTTTCCGCAAATCGTTTTGCTTTTGTTCTTGAACTTTTTTAAACGAAAGACACTTTTTAATTCTGCGTGCTTTATTGCAATAGTCATTGCTGAATGCTGGCTTTCTTTCCATAAAACTGACAACCTTTTCAATAGTTTTTTTCAATTTCAGTCCAGGTTTTATCACAATCATGTATCTCGTCGCCGTCTTTTTGCAGATGTGTCTCGTTGTCATCCTTTCCTCTTATTCCCATCATCTTTTGCACCAGTAAAAGCCATTAGGGTGAAATAAGAAAATATTAAATTAATTATTATTTCTTGAAAAAACAAAAATTTCTAGTCAGTTACATATCACCGGAATAGTTCAAATATGCACAAAATCATGTCCGGATATGCGGGATTCCAGATATGGGGCACTCCGGATATGAGGGATTTGGGATATGAGGAATTCCGGATATGAGGGATTCCGGAGTGATGCACGTGACTTTTTCAGGACACGCTATTTTGCGATGATAAATATCACAGGTAAATTTCATGCTTCAATCTTAATTAAAATGATTTATAATTATTTATTTTGTGTTGTGAAAAGTTTCTTCTGCATTTTATTAGTTATCTGTATTTGCACAATTTACATTCACACTATTATCTTCGTCTTTCTTGTTGCTATCACAACATTTTGGCATTTTCGGCCTTCATCAAGTATCTCGATCCGGGTAATCTACAGATAATTCCGAACTGAATCCTTTATTTAATCAACGGGGGTAGACTGTTCCCGTTCCACTAGCCATGTTTGAGGATATCTCATATCGTTCTTATTTGTAGTACTGGTTAGTTATTGCTCATCCTGTTTTCATTGAGTTCAAATAGCCACTGCCCAGTCTAGGGATTGAACTCGCAATTACGATGTTTACTCGTTCCCCCACGAGGATGAGATGTGACACAAGGTCTTTTTAAGAGCACGTGCACTCGGGCAAGAGACAAAATTGCCCTCAGCCCCACCCCCCTCACAACCGTCGGTTGTGCTGGCCTCGGTGCGAGCACCGATCCCTCCCTCTGATGCAATGGTTATTTTCTAAGCGTAGCTTAGATGTGGCACAAAGCCGAAAGTATGGGGCACCTAGTGAAGATCAAACTCACCTTTCAGTTGTAATTGATCTAGCGAGACAAGCTTTCTAACCATTACACCACGCCGAAGTGCCCTGTGATGCAATGGGAGGGCGCGAACTCGGGAAGCTGTTCCCCAGGGCTGGGCACCTTTCAGTATAATTTTCTCAGTTGCCCCTCTGTCCTTTGACAGAGAAGCTCCTGAGAACTCGCAATTACTATATCACTAAGTTCACGAACCAACGCTTTAATAAAGTAAACTGTTGTCCCATTGACCCCGGTAGATTAAATAAATGGTTCAGTTCGGAACTCCCTGGGAGTTACCCGGATTCACATACACCTGATGAACAGGTGGGAGGTCTCAACGGATGAAATTTTGTGATAACAACAACAAAGAAGAGGACACTAGTTCGAATATAAATAATATAAATAAATTGAGAATTGTTAATTATATTGTAAGTAAAGGGAAGAGATATATGAAAACTGAAATCTAAATATGAATGTAGAGCTATATTGGACGGCCCTGATATCTGGACTAGAGTCTAGATCATTCTGGAAAATAATTCTACAAAATGATTTAGAAGACAAAAGGATTTAATAATAGAATAAATAGAGAGAATAATCCGAAGATCCAATACGAAGTCTTTTGAATTTTTTTACGAATTTCACCACAAATCAAGGCGTGAGTGCCACTAACGCGCAAGGGGTTACAGAGAGTAGGAGCAAAAGTAAAGGATAAAAGAAGGACGTGGATCAAGATCAAAGCATCAGAATTACATTTGAATATTTGAAGATTATAGCTATCAGGGAAACAAGTAAGAGGAATGGAGTGCCACTGCTGGGAAGTGCGAGATAAGAAGCCGTTGGAGTAGAAAAGGCAGTTATATTTAACTGTTTCGTCAGTGAAAGGGTGGAACCGGGATGACAAACTAGTAGAACGCTTAAATTCATGCAGTTTGAGAACCAGTGAAAGTAGTTTGTCAGAGCAGTTGCCATGAAAATACTTGTAGAAAAGACAGAGGGAAGGCAGAGTACGTCTGTGAGAGAGATGCCAGATCAGGACCTATCAGATTGCATATCCGTCTCTGGATATTGTCGAGGGCCACGAGATAAACAGCAACAGACCATATATGGCAGCAATATTCAATGCCAGGACGAATCTTTGATTTCCTTCGAATCAGATGATTGCAAGTTCCAGTGTAGTCGTGGCCGAAATAGCTTGTATTATAAAATAAAGCAAACTGCCACAAAACCGCACGCCCAAATAGTCGCAAATTCACTCTCATAGCAGTCAGCTTCCTCCCGCCATTCTTGTTCACTGCTACTGACTTTATATGCAAGTACACGAATCCGTAGGCATCACATACGGATTATTCCATCAACTCCGTAAGTAGAACAACAAACATTTTATATTATAGACGACGGAATGAAATTGCCTTGGCATTTCTTTGTATAAATGATTCATTATATCTTTGCATTGAAAGGGGAACGCCCTTAGCCTTTTTTGAAGTGGATTTCTTCTGCACACTTTTTGAATATGAATTAAGTTTAAGCGTCTAATGATTTTGTTTCTTTTTTTTTTCAGATTTAACAACTTAAGTCTTTGGCAATTTCAACCATGGAAACATTAACAATCAGACAATGTGTTAAAGTTATCAAAGCCCATTACAAAAATGGACGTTCAAACAGAATTTGAATGAGAAGTTCCCAAGTCGTATCATCTCTTGAATCAGCGAAATCATTTGGCCACCACAATCGTGCGACTTGACGCCTTTAGATTTGTTCCTTTGGGATCATCTGAAAAGTAAGATCTATTACAACAAGCCAACGACAATTCAACATCAGAAGGATGAGATAATAAGGCATATTGGTGAGATCAAATAGCAACTATGCAAAGACATCATCAAAAATTTTAGCTATCGAATGGAGGTGTGCTGCCGTAGCCTTGGCGGATATTTGGGCGATATTTTTTACACATAATTGCCATAACTTGAATAACATGATTCAATAGAGAAATAAATGTTCACCAATAACACTGATTTATTTACTTGTGACTCTAATCCATCTTAATGAAACACCCTTTTTATATGCTGAATTCATTTTTTATCCGTATGCATGTGCTTTCCCTCTCAGATTAAGTTCGATATATTCTACTATCCTTCCCAAATATGTTAACGTTAATGAGTAGTTCCAACAGTTTTTGCGACTTAATTTATTAAAGTCTTTTGCATTATCTAGAAAACATAGGTGCCCACATCCTTTTGAATTTGTCTTTTACTCTTTCTGATTTCATTCGGAGTTGAAATTATTGGCCGTCTTCATGCTGGTTTCTTGGGAAATTTTCAATATAATTTCAAACAATGAAAGAATTAAAAAAAAAAGACAAATTTGTTTCTATATACACACCCAACATTTTCAAATTAATTGAAACAACCGATTTAGTTTCTTTTCTTTCACCATAGGATCAGTTTTCGACCTGCTGGAGTAACAGTGTGTAATCGATTTCTATTTTTCCCTCAGATTAGGTCATTTGCAGGGATGTGCTGTAATATGAATCTATTTTCGGGATGTATGATGAAATTTGTTTAACCTTGAAAATATTGCGTCATCCGAGATTGCATCAGATTTTTATCACGCCCAGACAATATTGTCTCGATAGTCAATTAGTTGTCCTACGGACATTGTCTACGATTGGTGTTACTCCAAGGAAGCGTACTAAAATTGTAACGCTGCATAAACACAATGACAAGCCTTACCAGTGATCAAATCAAAGTATTATAGATTTGCCTGGTTAAATCCAATCTAGAATCTGTGGTCAATCTGCAAGGAACGATTTTGTAGAATGGACATATGAAGTCCTAACATGTGCACTAGGTCATGTTTCACTGGAAAATTACGAAAAAAAGTAAATAATAACGGCATTATTCGTTTTGTTTCAGTTAATTTGCATAAGGGTGTAGGAAAACTTCGATGTTGCTGTAAGTATAGTACGTAGCGATTTTTTTTTCTTTTCAGGTGGCCGATAAACTTTGCACCGCTATTTTGGGACGGCATCTTGTATTCCCTCCCTCTTATTCAGAACGCATGCTACGAATATGATAATTAGGAGACAATGTTTTATCTTCAGAAAAGGCGATGCGAAATATACATTTAGAAAGTAGCAATTATCAGAAGAGGTTGAAATGATCAAAGATTTTTACACGACATTGGACATAGAATTGTGGATTTTGACAGCAAACTCTTTTGATATCGGACTGAAAATCACGGAAACATATTTCCTTCCCCCTCCCCCATGAAATTGCTTCTTGTCGCTCGTTGGATATTATTGATGTAATTCCTGATCGTATTTCTCAAAAAACTTCCAGTAACTTTGGTCATCTTAAGGGAGTAAACCTGTTTTCAATCGGTGTAGGTGTTTCACAAGCTTCTTATTTTGTTAGTTTTAGCGTTGCATATTCAGTGTTTTTTGAGACATCAATAAATTCCCAGTAAGCAAATTTGGACTTTGATCCATTCAAAGCCGCATTGAGTCAATTATCTGAACCAAAGGCAGCAACATTAATTACTAACTCCATACTTTGACATTTTGTACTTTCTAGATAACAAAAATCACTTTTTTGAAAAAAAAGATTTAACTTAAGATGAAGTGAATTGCCCAATATTTTTGCATGACATTTTTTTCAGCACCCCTATGCCTAATATTCTCCTTCAGAAATTTGTTTTTAAAGCTCATAAAACATATTGAGAAAAGTATACGAGTAATAACTCTTGATTTGGAGGTAAAATTGACAAGCGTAATTCATTTATCAAGGTGACTCAAACGTTTTGCACGCTTGTGTATATTTCACTCCATGTCTTGCCTTTGTTTGTTTCCCATTAGCCTGCTCAAACGTTAGATCTCTGCCGTTTCAGAATTTGCCAGTCTTAGATCCTGTTTTCTCTTTTCTGATGAAGCCATTTCAGGTTAACCAGGCTTGCCAAAGCAGAGTTCTCAATGAAACTTCGACATTCCATTCCCAAGAAAAAAGGTCAGAACTCTGGACGTCTAACGCATTAGAAACGTGAAAGTTCATTGTAAAGATATTGTATTTCTCAAATCTGTTTAATAAGCTGCAATGAGGATTTTGATTTATTTCTATTAGATTTCCTCTTTTTGACACGTAATTTCTTTGCCGATTCTGCAGTTAAAATATTAATCGACGTTTCAAACTGTCTTCTTTATATTATCTTTTATAAATTATTACATTGAATAACCAGTAGACTAGTAGGCAGAAGCGACGTTTTACTAGTTGCGAACGTGTTCTAAGAGTTCCACGTCCTGAAACACCTTCGGAAATCAAAAGAGAAATTGGTGAAATATATAAAATACGAAAAAAGTAATGTTAAAAAGAAAAACTTATATCATCTTTTATAAATTATTACATTGTATAAGATAAGTCGGAAATGAATTTAATATATAGCCTACTAATTTACTAGTTATACAAATTTCTTCTTTCATCTTTTATGTATTTCACACTTTTTTCTTTTAATTTACGAAGGTGTTTCAGAACGTGGAACTCTTAGAAAATATTCGCAACAAGTAAAACCTCGCTCCAGCTTACTAGGCTGAAGTAAAGTTTTACTAGCCTTCTGATCAAATCGCAATAACTATTTGAGCTTGACTAGCATTAGTCAGATGTATTATTTTAGTTCTCCATATTTGCTGACGCATCATATAAGTATTTGTCGTTTGATGTTTTTACTCGTTGGTTCATGCTCTCTCTTTTGCATATTCGACAGTTGTAGCGTGACACTTGTTTTCCTAAATATGGCGAATTTCTTCAACCTCCATACGGGCCTGCTTTTTGCACTCAGAATGCTGACGCTACGGCTGGTAACCAAATCCTACTCTGATGCCAGATTAGCTATTTTCTCCTACTTGAGGATATTCTAATTTCTGGAAAATGTTTATGATCTTGTCATCAGCATAATTTGATTGATACCGATTTAGAAGTGGGTGATTTGTACCAAATTTATCTTTATTCCATTTCAAGTTGCCCTCCAATATATTTCGTACCCAACAGCAAACTTATAAATACATACTAAGATACACCCCCATATATATATATATATATATATATATATATATATATATATATATAAATTCCGAAGAGGATAGAATCCAGGTAGAACTCAATGTCCAGGACAAAGTAAGAATATAATATAAAAGGCTCAAACACTAATATTCCATGGTTATAATTTATTACTTTGGAATCGTAATAACGATACAATTCCTCAGACCTACACAAATTTTCACTGAATATAAGACCTAAGAGCCATTCAAGGTAGAAGTTTAATGAATGATGTTGTATGATGGTAACAGGAAGAGGTCAGAAGTGTATATTATGAGGATATGTAGGAAGATAACAGTTGACCATAGACTTGAAGAGGTTAAGATTGGAGCGATCAAGGAAGCATCCACTCCGGAGTATGAATGAGGTTGCCATATAAACGCAAGAGGAAGAGGTAAGAAGTGCTTATTATGAGGATATGTGGGATATATAACAGTTAATATTAGCCTTC
Organism: Acanthosepion lycidas; assembly: GCA_963932145.1. NCBI lineage: Eukaryota > Metazoa > Mollusca > Cephalopoda > Sepiida > Sepiidae > Acanthosepion > Acanthosepion lycidas. The sequence goes on from OZ010580.1 coordinate 2,337,420, forward strand.
AAGACCTTAAGATTGTAGCGATTAGGGAAGTAAGTGTATTAAAAATGATTCGGTGTGGGATTAAATGAAATATACATATGTTCATTTTATCTCATTTCAGATGAACTCAAAATATAGTCTCAAGATGTGCTATATTTATGAAATAAAGTGCTGAATATCAGAGATAGCGCGTGTGTAAATATAAAATAATTTGATCTAAATTCATTCAAATAAATAAATAAACTAACAAACCGATCCCGATAAACTAACCGTTAGAAAAAATAATAAAGATAATTAATCCAAATAAATACATGAAGTAATAAACAAATTAAAAACTGTTCCCACTAAAATAATAGTTAGAATAAACTACAACAATCAACCCCAAAATTGAATAAATAGCTTTATCTTCCCAAAACAAAACAAAACTATTAAATAAGCAATATAAACAAATTTTCACTATGTTAATAAAAACACTGATTAAAATAAAAAATATATATAAATAAATGAATATATAAGATAAGAAATAAAAATAAAAAAAATAAAAAATAAAAACAAGCAAAATAATTTAACCCAAATAAATAAATAAGCAAATAAACGACTTCCGGTAAAAAAAATAAAACCGCCAAAATAGACTACCCACAATGCAACACTGACCCATATATAAAAATAGTCGAGAAAAATAACAGCACTCATGGCCTGACGATTGCATCTAGCATGAAACAGACTGTCGCCTCTAAATGCTGACTTCTATGTTCACTTTTATATATATATATATATATATATATATATATATATATATATATAGAGAGAGAGAGAGAGAGAGAGAGAATAGAGAGGGAGAGAGAGAATACTACACAAAAGACTGAGCAATTTTTAAAAATTAATCCGTTTCTTCATTCTAAAAATTTCAATTAACAAACAAGAATACTTTTTCAAAATGATAAACAATTCTTACATGAAATTATGAAGTTCCGCTATAAATATTTCTCGTCGTCTGGTTGCAAAAGGTACGTCGAAATGTCAGGACAAATGAATTAACAGAAAATCAGAAATTGCGTAGTTTTGAGATGTCATTGTGAAGTGTACCATTTCTTGTGATAGAAATAGACGCTTTGCATTTACGTTCGGTTATATAAAGAATGTCTATACAATATTTCAGCTTTTATTCAACTCAACTAATCATATTATACAATGTAATAATTAACAAAAGATAATATAATTTCTTCTTTTTAAAATTTCTTCTTTAATTTATTATATATTTCACCAAATTCTCTCTTTCTCTCTATATATATTCTTGTTTCTTATTGTCTTTCTTTTTCTAATTCATGCTTTCTGTTTTGCATTTCATTCCTTCCCTCTATTTTCTTTCTTTCTTTCTTCATTTTTTCTTCTTTGCTTGATGTTTCTACAACGTTAGCGAGTCAGTGAACTCAAGCTTCTCTAATTGCTTAAAAAAACAAACAAATGATCTTTTTACCAAACATCATATGAATGTATGGATGGCCAGTGTGTACTGCAGAAAGTAGGGCTTGTCTTTCGAACTATTGATAACGTGTTCGATTCTCACCACAGGATCCATCAATTCCCCCAACGATGATTGACGTGCCTTCGTCTGAATCAATACATATTTGCGTCTTCAGGCACACCTTGATTCTTTTGCTTTTCGGTTGAATTCTGGTAGAATCTCATTCAAGTAGCCTTCCGGCGTCACGTTCGTTTTGGCGTTTCCTTCTTTTTAGTTTATTCTCTTTCATTCGATCCTTCTTTTTTGTCTGTTGTTTTAATGTGCATCTTTCTTGCTAAAGCTTTTGGCTCAGTTTGGTACGAAACCAAAATATTAGCAGCACTACTGGGGATAGATGTAAAACCGGCTGCAATGATTTACTAGAATAGATCAGTAATGATTCCACACACACACACAGACACACACACACACACATATATGGAGAAAAATATTTGGAAAAAACAAACAAAAATCCTTAAATTCAATTATGTTGTTTTAATATGAATGAAATGTCAACGTCTGACGTTTCGGTTTAATAAACCTTCTTCAGGACAATATTCATTAAAATACAATTAACATAATCAGTTCAACATGACAAAGACGATGGACATAAAAACAAGACTTATCCAAAACAGATAACTGAAAATTTTAAATGATCAGCTTTCCGTTTCAGCATGGTCACGTTGTCGTCAAATGGGCGACGCTTTCAAAATGTATTCCTAAAATTTAAGTATTTTGAATAAAAACGAAAAAATGAAAAGAATTCTATTATGATGAAAAATTGTATGTACGCTTGTCGAGCATTAATCTCGCTAAAAAAGGGGAAATACTAAAGAAACCAGGTCTAGTATTCACCGTGCGTGAGATGGATATTATACCTGCTTCATAAATCCTCCTAAGATTTTTATTATGAAAATATTTTAAAATCTTCACGGAATCAAAATCAAAATTATGATCTGCTTTAGTTATGTGTACAACTAAAGCATTGTTCAAATTTCCGAGGCGAATATCTCGTTTATGTTCGAAAACACGAGATTTTACGGACCTACATGTTTCACCCACATATTTTAGGTGACAGTTTTTGCATGAGATTTGGTAGATGCAAGCATCGGATGTAATATGTTGTTTGCTGGTGCTATTTAATAAATTACGGATAGTTCTAGTAGGTAATATTGTAGTTTTAATTTTTAACGCATTTAAATTATTGGAAATACGTTCGGTCAAATGGTTATTTGGAAGAAAGATGCGATCAAAAGAATTTTTATCAGAGGCAGCCGAAAGTGTACCTTTCATTGCTGTAGTTGTAGTGGCCTTCGGGGGGTCATTTTGCGCTGATGAGTAAATTTTCAACGCTTTATTTTTAGCTTTCTGTAATAATTGTCTCGGATACGAAAGATTTGAAAAGGTATCCTCAATATATGTGAATTCATCATCTAAATATTTTGATGAACAGATGCGAAGAGCCCTTAAATAGAATCCAATAATAATGCCCCTCTTAGTGTTAGTATCATGGTGAGAGTAAAAATGTAAATAGTCATTTTTACATGTGGGTTTACGATATACTTTAAATTCTAATTTATTTTTATTTTTAATGAGTAGTATGTCTAAAAAGGGTAAAGAATTATTAGTTCATAGGTAAATTCTATAGTAGGTTCTATTTTATTTAATCTATCAGTAATCTTGTTTAAATCATGTTTATGTGGGTAGATAAATAAAATGTCATCGATGTATCGGAAGTAATGTGTATCAGGTGGAATGACATCTTTAAAAGGTCCAGATTCAAGAAATTCTAGAAATATGCATGCTAGGAATCCAGAGAGAGGACTCCCCATCGGTAAACCAAATTTTTGTTTATAATAAATATTATTATACTGGAAGAAACAATGTGAAGTGCAAAGTATGCATAATTTGATGCATTTCGAGATAGAGATAGGTAGCTTAAAGTCAATTTTCTTAAGGTGGTTCTCTAATTGTTTAATACATTTATTAACAGGTATATTAGTAAATAACGATTTGATGTCTAAGCTAGCTAGGGATTTGTTACCTATATCAATATTTCTCAACCTATTTAAAAGAGAGCCTGAATTCTTTATATGTGCCTTACTTACGGTGCCCAGAATTGGAGTTAGAAATTTAGTTAAATATCTAGCGATATTATGAGGAGCTGAGCCTATACCCGAGATAATGGGCCTTAATGGAATGTTAGGCTTATGGGTTTTGGGGAGGCCATAAATTTTAGGGACGGTGGGGTGGTAGTTAATAAGGGAAAGCCAAATTTTATCGTCATTACATATGAGTTTCTTATAGGACCTATTGAATTCTTTTAGATTCTTAGAAACTTGTATAGGGGAGATCTGTTCATAAGTGTCTCTCTCATTTAGCAAGTCCAACATTTTCTGGTTGTAAACAGTGGTATCCATGACAACAACACCGCCTCCTTTATCAGAAGGAGATATAATGATATTATTATTCATAGACAAGGATTTTAAGGCATTCATATAGCTCTTAGGTAAAGTGAATTCCATATTTTGGCCATCAATAGAGGCAGCTAAAATGCCTTGGGTAAAACCTTTATGGAAGTCAGAATCACTGTGTTTGTAGTTTATATTTATAAGTTTGCTAATATTGTGGTCTTTTGAACCAGTTGCAAACTTTAGACCAAAGCTAAGGGCTTCAGTCTCTAAAGTGCTAAGTGTGGTATTGGAGACATTGGTGACCAGATCCGTTCTACCCATATTCTTCCAACAGCTGCGATCACATAAAGTATGGAATTTTAGTTTTAAACTCCTAATGTGTTTATGATTAATTCTGGTCACTTCGGATCGAAGTCTCTCAGCTGTGATGCGAGACATGCTGTTTTTCAACTTTAGTTCACGGCCTAGAAGTGTGGCTTTTAAAAAGGTTTGTTCCTCGGAAAACTGTAAATCTTTTACTGATGATTCCAAGTAGACTTTGATATAGTCAGGGAAAATATGTGAAAATGATTTCAGAATATTAGATAAGCCCGATGGAACGATTTTCTCATATGTACAGTTGGTTAAGAAATCCTTTCTGTTCTTGTAGGAATATGCGGAGACCAATAGATGCTTGTATTTTCGGATGAGCTTGAAGTCTTCCATGTTATTGTTATAAAGTGAATTCAGGTTTGTATTTCCATTAGACAGTATGTAAGCAAATATAAATGGATATAAATCCGACAGAATGGAGAAAAATATTTGGAAAAAACAAACAAAAATCCTTAAATGCAATTATGTTGTTTTAATATGAATGAAATGTCAACGTCTGACGTTTCGGTTTAATAAACCTTCTTCAGGACAATATTCATTAAAATACAATTAACATAATCAGTTCAACATGACAAAGACGATGGGCATAAAAAACAAGACTTATCCAAAACAGATAACTGAAAATTTTAAATGATCAGCTCTCCGTTTAAGCATGGTCACGTTGTCGTCATATATATATATATATATATATATATATAATGATATATTTGGTAATCTGTGTGGATAGATCCAGAGAGAGCTCGATGTAATACCAGATCAAATAATAATTATTATGAAAACGGAAACTTTAAAAGATCATGGTAATATTTTATTTCATTAAAACCAATACTACGGTTTTAATTACGTAGTATCAGTTTTAATGAAATAAAATAGCGCCATAATATTTAAAGGACCCCGTTTTCATCATAATTATATATATATATATATATATATATATATATACATGAAATCAACAAACAGAGGTGACAGTCTGTTTCATGCTAAGGGTAATCTTTTGGCCCTGACTTGACGATTGTGTTTAGCATGAAACAGTCTGTCGCCTCTTTGTGCTGACTTCAATGTCTACTTCTATATTTACATATTGAGCACTTTATCTCATAAATATAGCATACCTTAAAATTTTATCATTTATACACACACACAGATATATATATATATATATATATATATATATATATATATATATATATATATATATATATATTTATATATATATATATATGAAGAAATATACTTTTAAGGTGTGCTATATTTATGGGATAAATTACTCAATATCAGACAGCGTATATAAATATATATATAAAATGAACATTTATGTCAATACTCAGAGACGACAAGCTGTTTTATGCTAAACGCAATCGTCAGGCCTGTCGAGTGTTGACTTTAATGTTCACTTTTATATATATATATATATATACTTGTGCTGTGTATGTTTATGTAAGTTTGTGTGCATGTGTGTGTGTGTGTGTGGTAGATATATTAGAAAGTTTATAGAACTCTTGTGTTGGAAATGTCGCTGATTAAAGAGTGTCATCAGAAAAATGGATTTGCTTCCAATCAAATCAAATTAGGCGAGACAACGCTTGTTATATCAACGATTGATTCTTATAAATTGATCTGTATCTTTTTCTGTGAAAATATCTCAATATGAATGCAATTTTTTATTTTAATATTCTTTTGTTTCAATATATTTCGAATCCCACATGTTTTCAATATCAGTTTAATAGGAACAGATCGCTGAAGCAAAGGCGTATACTAAACAAACTATCATCATTTTTAACAAAATTTCATTTTCCATATCATAATTTGGATCATGAAATTTTCGTCCGACCTGTGCATTGAAAGAATTGTTTTATTTCAAGTCCTTTTTGTTTCATATATTCATTACTTTGTATTTTGAGATGTTTCCTAGGTGTATTTTTTATGGGTGTGTACGTATGCAACATTTTTAGGGGGATTTCAATATCTATGTTAACACAAGCATCACCAGGTAGAATATCAATAATCACTCTCTCTCTCTCTCTCTCTATATATATATATATATATATATATATGTGTGTGTGTGTGTATGTGTGTGTGTGTGTGTATCTGTCTACCTGTCTGTGTGTGTGTGTGTATCTGTCTACCTGTCTCTGTGTGTGTGTGGCTATTTTATTGTTTCAATAATCCGCTTTACGTGAAAGCGATTGTGGGGATATTATCTAGCATTTGAAAAAGAATTTTTTAAATATCAGTTTTTACCTGCTTAAAGCATTTACAAAATAGGCTTGTCAGAGATTCTGATAACCGTATGAAAGGGTTTGATATAGCATCACTCATACGAGTGTAACATTTATGTCTGAGCTTTTGGCAGTGAAACATGCTGCCATAAGATTAAGCATTGTGAAATAATCCACTGAAGACAGTATCATGCCAGGGAGACACACCTGTTCTCCTTTCGTTTGAATGGAGCCGTTTGATAATGGTCAAATTTAGGTTCTTCGATAGTCTCGAAGGTGATTTCAGAGAGTTGCTGTGTAGATTGGTCATTACGCGCCAACAGTACTACAATATTGGTAGCACTAGTAAAATGAGGTCAGGTCCAATATGGTTATATAGTATAAATAAGTCTCAAGATTGGTGCATTGTAATGGTAATTGTGGCAGAATATGACGGCTGGGAAACTCTTAGCGTTGGATTAAGTGGTGGATCAAATGAAGCACGGAAGTTTTCAGTGAAGAAAAGAGGTAATCCGTCCATGGAAGCTATTGTTACTTTTTACATTGTCTTCGCCAATGACACACAAACCTACCTCTAGCATTATGATATCGTAACAATTGGCTTAAGAGAGTATTGCCTGGCACCGTGTAGGTTTAGAACATTGTTTAGCAAGTTCTGCTGACTTTTCTGCAGAATAATTCCCGCACATATGATACCCGTGCTATTCCTTTTGTTCTGAGAGATGTTAAACAACTTTCCTGGACCGTACAATGCTGGCCTGAAACTCTTGTACCCTATCATAAAGATCACGGCCTAATGTATTCTATTCACTATCTGTAGAGTTGTATACAATCAGCAGGAAAAGGCTAATATCTAGTATACCGTGTGTAAGAGCAAAATTGTTTTAAATCGTGTAACTGCATGGGATAATTGTCCAGCCTAAAAATGTTTAATATCTAAAATAACGCTAAACTAATTGAGATTTTTTTCCTGGTTTTCTGATAAGACGTTTAGCCATCTTCACACCATTTGTCGCAAGAATCACTGAAAAACCATTTCATTTATTCAGAGAGAACAGATTAAAATTGTTTTGTGTCAGCTTTTTTGTCTTCCCAACGGAACAATTGTGACACGAAAAAGTCATTCAGGCCGTCAGTAATGGTACCAACATCCGTACTCTGGCTTCCATCTTTAAAGAACCATCAAGAGAATGGTGAATAAGTTTAAAAAAGAGGGAACAGTAGGAAAACTTGATCAGGAGGTCATAACAGCCACAGGGATCATCATTTCAATTTAGTGTTAAATATATTATTGTTCAAAAATAGTACAATAATGTTATAAAAACCACGGAGGATTCCAGTAAGATATCTTTAATCATTTCTAAAATACAACAGTTCAAAGTTTAATTTAACAATTGGACAATTTTACTGTTGCACGATTTGGACAATTATGCTGTTACACCTGGTATAGCATAAATGGTTGTGTACAAAATGTACGTTTCAGTCTATATTCGCCGTATAAAATGACACTCCAATTCGTCTTTTAAAATGTGTTGTATTGAATATAGTTTCTTTTTACTCAAATTCGAATGAAAAAAACGGTGGATAGATTTTGCTAATTAACTTCCACGATTTTCAATACTGCATGAGTGGGTACTCTGTTTTTGGTAAGCTATTACGGTAGCCTGAACGTCTTTTCCCCGCTAAATATTCACTCGTTCCAATGTTCTTGAATGCAATATTTAAACGGCTTGTTGAGACACACTCATCCAGTTGTGTTTTTGTTCAACATCATCGAAAAAAGGAAGCAAGATATTGTCAATTGACTCCCACAATTTACAGTATGTGACTATGGTTTTCGATTTCTCCCTTGACGAATATTTATTGTTGTTCAGCAATCATAGCACTTTTTATATAAGATAAGAGTACTTTTATTATACAACATTTTTATTATTTTAATACAATAATGTGAATTGTTTCAGTCGAAGATATTTGTGACTATTTTTACCAAGGCCGAGGTTAGCCTATCGTCAAAAATTTCCCATGCTAACTTCGAAATGCTTACCAATTATATAAATTATTCGGAAATTTGAAAAACTTTTTGATATTGATAAACAAAACTTATTAGTCATTCCGGCCGTTTTTAATCCTTCATGCTTTTTTTTTCTCTTTCTTTCATCTCCTATTTCAGTTCCTTGCTCTATCATATTTCACCCGTGGTTTCATTCTTCTTCTTTTTCATTCCTCGCCTATCTATTTCTTTATGCCTTCTTATCTTATTTTCTTTTTCTTTTCATTTATTTCTCATTCCCCTTCAAAATCTTCATCTTTTTATCATTCTTCTTCCTTCAATATTTCATATATTACTTTTATTCTGTCAAACTTCTAGCCATCTTTCTTTCAGACATCTCCGTTCTAATTGTCGACACGTTTCTCATTCGTTATTTCTGTCTTTCATCTTCATTCGTCTCGATAAACCATTTATTCGTGTCTACTGATGCTCACTTTTCTTATTCAAAGCCGACACGATAGTCACTTTTTCCCCGCAGTCGTTCAGTCTCCTTCATTGTCAACTCATTCCGAGAATCGTTACTTGACAATTCATCATCTCCGATAAGGTACTGATTTCCTTCCATCTTTGTTCATTCATCCTCTTCACTCTTTTTTTCAAGCTTCATAAGCTGATATTAAAAGGTCACTTTATAGTCAAAGGTATTTTCGCGGAAGTCATTTTTCTTCCATAAATCTAGTGTCATAAAGATGATTTTAAAAAAAACCTGGCTCCATTAGTAACAAAATCGGACATTTTAGAGTGCAAGCCACACACACACACACACACACACATATATATATATATATATATATATATATATATATATATATATATATATATATATATATATATAGTGCGGTTGAGAGTGCTTTGAAAGAAAGCTCTTTCAAGTAATCTCCAAAATATTGACTAATGATGAAAGTATTTCAAGAGGAATACTTGAGATAGAGACGTTAAATTTAAAATCTACGATCAAAAGTTTTGTCTCCGGGTCATTGGAAAAAAAGTTAATCAATCATAAAACTATGCTTCCGATGGATAATTAATTAGATTTTTAATTGGAAAAGGGAAAAAGAAATCGTTAATGCGTAAATATCAAGAACGCTGGATTATTAAAGACTCATCTCTGTTTGACACTAGGCCACGAAAGTAAAGCATCCAGCAAAGATTGCACGCATTATAGTAGCAAAAAAACTATGAAACTAGAGTTCTAACCATTGTTCCAAGGCAAGGGGTCCAATATTTACTGAACTTAGGTTAGTATGACACAAGGCCACAGGGAAGAAGAAAACGCACACTTCTTTTATCATGGCAAGCGATTCTAACCTTTAATTCCAACTTCTTCAGCCTTATGGCCATATCAAGTTACAAACATCTTTTCCGATCACCGAAGTTAAGCAAAGACGAGCCTGGTTAGTACCTACATAGGGAACCGCTTGCAAATACCAGATACTGTAAGCGTGGATGTGCGGGTGGTGTAATGGAGAACACCTCAGAATCGGAAATCGGAGTTCAGATTACGGTCGTGTTTGTTATATTCACATGCCATTAAGAATAGTGAGAATCCATTATTCCCCCAGCTATGGGTTAAATAGTATAGCCTGTATCTGTAAAATCATTATTATCTCCAAAAAAAATCTTACAATCCAAAAATGTTTTATGACTTTAAATAACTTTCAATGGGTTGATAAGCCGTCAAAAACAATCAATCAATCCTACTACTCCATGCAGCTACAAGTTACCTCATCCATTAGGTTCATTCTGATGTCTCTTACGCATATACGTGTGTAGTTGAGGATTATTACTGTACCTGGCATTTAAACTTCTCAAAAACTTCTTGGTGTGAAAACTTTATGGACTGGTGAGTTATATTAAAGACTGGACTAGAAGGCGTAAAAGTTATAAGAATTTATAAATAATAAAATTATTTTATCTTTATTTGACGTCTTAATTTGTCATAATCTTTCTTCGTATACGCAACCGATCTCCGTAGTTTGTTTACGTTTATTTTGAGCGCAATTTTTAATTTATTTCAAAATCACCATTTTTTATGATGCCTTCACATAAAGTCACTCTTAAAAGACATTAGGGAACACAAACTATGTAATATTTCAAATACGTCACAATACGCGTGCTAAAAAACCCAAATAAACGTAAGAGCAACGTACCGTGCCCCGCTTAAGTTTTAATTACAGTTTAATTTGACGATATCAATTGCAAATGTGACGAAAATCGAAATTAAAGTTAAACATATTTCATTTTTAATAGCGTGTAACTATTTTATGATTCGCCGAGGGTCGGAAAACGGACAGACGGACACACGTACATTGCGCTTTATATATATATGGATATGTGTTATGGACAGATTTTTTAAAACAGTCATTGTAACTTGCCATTTTTATTTGTGGAAGTTAGTTTTAAAAAAATTGAGTTAGTAATACAATCAAGAGCAAAAATCTGCCAGTGATAAAAAAATTATTTTAAAATGACAGCCAGTCCAACGAGCAGTGTCCCGCATTGGTGCAATGATTCATCACAAGGCCAGTTTGTCTGACTCCCTGTTTTAAACGCCATAATGAGAGAAAAGAACCAATAATTGATGTGTATACAAAACGATACGGATTACTGAAAAGAAAAAAACAATGTGTATTCGAGTTCACGAATAGTATACTGAAAAGCAATTACAAGTACCTCCCTGGAACAACATGTTTCTTTATCTATATGCCGTCCCTTTAGAACGTTGGCGATCATAGCTCTCCACATTTTCCTGTTCTTTGTGGCTTTTAATAAATTTTGTCTTTTTGTTATCTCTCCTAAATCTTTGTCCATCCATTTACTCAAGGTCGCTAGGTAGGTTATTCTTTGCTTCCAAGCTGTCTTGTGAGTATTAAATTTTCCAATCACTCTTTCCTCATTATGTACCTAGAAATCTCAATAGTCACTTCCTGATGCCTATAACTGTTCTTTTTTTCTCCAATTTCTCTGGAACGTTGTAGCTCACATGTTTCGTCTATGGTTTTCTCATGATCTTTTCTTTAAAAACACATTTCTGTTGCTTTAGTTCTCCTCTTCCACGAGGAGATTTTAGTACTCATTTCTTTGTTTTTAACGAAATTTTCCTGTTTCTTAATACTTTGCTTATATTTTGGAAGGCATCTTTCGCTACCACACTGCACTTTCGGATTTCAATGTCACACTTCCTGTCCTCTGTTAAAACATTTCCTGATATTTAAATACTTGTTTGATTTTGATATCTACAATTTTTAATTTGCATGGTGGACTATTTCTTTTGCTAACAACCATGTATTCTGTTTTCTATATATCTGATATTTAGTCCTTTCTTCACTGTTACCTTCACTAGCTTCTTTTGTTTACCTTTTCAGTTTTTTTTTTCTTGTCCTTTGTAGCTTTTAATAAATTTCTCTCTTTTTGTTACCTCTCCTAGTCCCTGCAATGTTGCCAATTGCGATTAGATAACAAAGTTCCCTATCGAATATGACAGAAGCGATTAGGGATACAGCAGTGCCATTTTCTTTTATTACCGATCACTAAATACATGGCTCAAAAGTAACTCAAGGTAGAGGATTATTGAAAGAGGTATGTGATATGAACTTAAGAGGAGGAAGTTGAAACTGAACATTACGGGTATATGGCGTATAGATAACGATTAACTCTAGACATTAAGAGTTTAAGATTTTAGTGTCCGGAAAAGCGTCTATATAGGAGTCTCTTCCACAGAGTAGCAGGAAGAAGCTCTCTGAGAGGAATATCCTTCTTACCAAAGAAATGTTAAGGAAATGTCTGTGGCTATTTTGGCTACTGCATCAATGCCATAAAATTGACGGATGCAAATAATGTAAAATATCAAAGTATGTACTTAAAAATGTTAATAATATTCTCTTATTGACTTGTGTAAGGATTTGGTATGGAAGCCTAATGATAACAATATGAGATGCATAGTATGGAAGCCTAATGAGAACAATATCAGATGCATAGTATGGAAGCCTAATGAGAACAATATAAGATGCATAGTATGGAAGCCTAATGAGAACAATATAAGATGCATAGCATGGAAGCCTAATGAGAATAATATCAGATGCATAGTATGGAAGCCTAATGAGAACAATATCAGATGCATAGTATGGAAGCCTAATGAGAATAATATCAGATGCATAGTATGGAAGACTAATGAGAACAATATCAGATGCACCGAGTTGTAAGATTGCTTGATTAGCAGCGTTAGGAATTTATGGATCTTACTTTAATCAAACTACTTTCTTTTGATCTCGATAACATTAATCCTTTAATCTGAAGAATAATCAATATTAATTTTATTTAAACGTGCCAAAGTAAGGAGACTTACTGGTTTAAATGACAGTGGGTGATGTACACTATTTACTTTATTCGGACTATTGTCCTCATCTTTGTCGACATATTTATTATAACGTTTCGGCCGTTATACGCTCCGGCCTTCTTCAGGTGGTTGGAATGTCGAACTGAACCCTTTATTTCGCTCTCTGGGGTAGACTGTTCTAGTTCCACGTGCCATGTTTAATGGATATCAGTTATCAGTTATCTCCTGTTAATTACCTTCTCCAAGTTCTCTACTGCCTGAACCGGGTATTGAACTCAAACTCTTTGGGTCCTGTCGTTAGTTATAACGCCTTTATCCACTGTGCCATGTGCCGTTGTAATAAATATGGCGACAAAGATGAGGACAATAGTCCGAATAATGTAAATAGTGTCCATAATTCCTCATCTCAGAAATATAGACAGATACAGTGGGTGATGTCATTACCAGACCTGAACGTGAAGGAAAGAGAGAAGTTTAAAAGTATTAGGATCAGGAGCTGATAATGATATGGGAAATGAAGTTTCAATTCATGCCTATATGACTAGAAGCAGTAAAAACTATGTTAAAAACACGTAAATTGAAATTGTTGGAATATGAAGTATGAAGACCACCACAACGAATACCACGAGTAATAGATGCTGAAGGGATGCGAAAATAGACCAATCAAATTCCAGGCAACATTAAAACACAAGAAGTCAAGAAGATCGTATTCTTCGGCACTATTTACGTGTTAAGGAGGACTCTATCAATCAAATAAATTCATGACACTCTAATGACAGCGTCCATCCAGGGGGATGGACGCTGTTCCATGACTGAACAAGGTTGGACTTTAAGAAAGTATCTTCAATAATAATAATAATTCGTAATGCTCGTTGTAGTAGAGACTATAATCTCAGATACAATTATAGTAACGCCGTTGAACAATACTGGTGTCAGACGCCTTTAAATATCACTCGCACTAATAGTACTTGCTCGATAATACTCGCTCGAATAGTAATCCGTATAGTGATCTGAATAGAGGAATAGTATAGTGAATAGAGTAGAGAATAGCGCTCCGTATAGAAGATAGACTAGAAATAGCAATCATTATTCATCAGCTATTTCCTACATTTATGCGTTTCCTCTACGGTCACGTGGTCTACTTAATTCAATAATGCCGATTATCACGTGGTTTTGGAAACTGTATATATTGAGTCCTACCAACCATCTCTCTATAATTAGGAGGTGTTAAAGTTAATAAGCCTTTTATGTCATATTTTTGTTTGCATAGAACATTAATCTGGGGTGGGATATTTTAAAGTCGCTGTGCACATATTTGTCCCTCGGTTTTAGCTCTGCTGAAAGAACTGATAAACTGCTTAAGCGGTTTTAACCGTTTTATTCCGATATTACCAATTGTTATTAGATTCGGTCTTACCAATTTAAGGTAATATATATATATATATATATATATATATATATATATATATATATATATATATATATATATATATATATATATCTGTTACACCGCTTTTTTTGTTTTGAATTGTCTCTTTTTTCTTATGAATGATCTTTTAATATATCTGCTTTTATTGATCTAATAAAATTGTGTACAGCTGCGAAAAAATTCCAACAATATAGCAAAGATATAGGAAGGGTGTCAGAAACAAATTAGGAAACCCTTTAACCCGGCAAATTGCAACATCTTCAAGTGCTTTGAATTCCGCAAAACTTTCAAATATTTAATGTGCTGTAGTAATAGTTCTAGCGCATAGAGAATTTTCAAATCTTCAGTTTCAAGACATATTAAATTTCAATCCAACTGATAAAAGCGCACATTGTGTTAAAAACGAGTATTCAAATTTTATACTTTTTAAGGAAAGATGAACGGAGATCAAGAAGATAGAAGATAACGATTGACGTTGCATTTAAATTTTGGAAGATTGTAGTTATCAGGGAAGCAAGGAAACGGAAGAAAGTTCCACAGGCGATAAGTGCGAGAAAAAATGTTGGTGTTGAAGTGGTGGTTATATTTACCTAATTTAACAGTAAAAGGGTGGGACCCAGATGCCAATCTAGTAGCACACTTACACTCACGTAGAACGGGCACCAGGGAATAAAAGCTTGTCAGAGTAATAGCCATTAAAATATTTGTAGAAAAGACAGAGGGAGGCCACGTTACGTCGGTGAGAAAGTGACTGAAGTCAAGATGCCAAGTCAAGATCGATTAAATTGCAGATTCTTTTTTTGGATTTTATCAAGAACTTCGAGATCAATTACAGGAGCAGCAGACCAGATATGGCAGCAATATTCAATGCACGGACGAATGGAAGATTTGTAAATGTGCAAGGTGGACTCTGAGGAGAAAAAACTTCTGGCACAACACAGTGACCCAACTTTCCTTGCAGTAGATGCAGCTATTGATTCGATGTAGTTGTCCCATTTCAACTCTGTTGAAAACGAGTCCAAAGAGGTGCAGTATGTTGCTCTCCATGAGTCTAGCATCAGACATGCTAATGGTAGACAGAAAAGTTTCTCTATGATGTTCAAATGAGAACAGTTTTGGGGGCATTCAAATTAACGTCCCAATTTCTGCTCCAGTTAACCACTGATTAGATGTCCTTTTCAAGAGCAGCGGCAAGGTTAAATTTGTCAACTCTGATTTACTATTGAGACCATTTTGATGGATCTGCTATTGAGAGAGGACTAAATGCTTACTGAAGGGCTCCTGAATTTATTAATATAAATAAAATTAAGTTGTTTGTGTCAAAGCCGAATTGAATAGGTTAACTGCAAGAGAATCTTCGCAGGTAATGGCTGCTTCACGAGTAAGCCATTCTCCAAATAAAAAAGAGGATCAATGAATTGCTTATAATATATTTAAAACTCAACACAATTTGAATACAATTTTGGCTAAAGATTGTTCAATCTATAATGGAGAAAAGGCAAATTGCAACTGGCCAATGTGAATGCAATACTATCACCGCCATTAAACGAACAAAGGTTGGATTGGACGTCTCTGAACATGGAACTTGGAAGAACTAAACAACGTCATAGACGGAAACATTCAATCGAATCAGAAGGCGAAATAATCTTCTTCGATTCCCGAGGGAAGGAATTAGGAAGTTTCAATCAGCTGCGAGATTTCCTTGTATTTTCTTTGACTTCTATTTGATTTATCGACTTTTATCAATAAATATTTGCTTCGCACTAACACAGAAAAACGAACTTTTTTTGACTTGGCAAAATCGAGGAAGACACTGAACGTAAAAAGTTGGGAAGAACAGGCAGATGTAAATTCCTATGATTGATAGTCATAGAAGCTTACATCTACCTGTTCTTCAATCAATACTTATATTTACTTAATAAGTAGTTGTTCTGCCTCTATGTTCCTCTCGATATATATATATATATATATATATATATATATATATATATATATATATATATATATATATATCGAAAATCTTCGATGTCTTGATTTGCGAATAATCAAACCAATACCAAAGGGGAAAAAAGGTATAAAAAAAGAAAGAACCAAGAACATGTACGTTAGCCGAAAATGATCGTCCAGCATGCAAGTCCAAAGCTCAAAGGAAAAAAACCGATACGAGTAAGCAAAATAACTAAATAAAGTGCTCGATACAGTAAGTAGAGCAGACCTAGTTAAACCTAGAGAGCCAGACAAACCTACCAAGATTTCTCTTAAGCGGATCGTCAGGGAAGGCTGGATCCCTGACGATCCGCTTATATATATGTATAAATACTCATTGCATTATCGTTTCTTTTCGATCAATCCATTTTCTGTATGTCGACTGAAATTTGCCTATATTGGTGTTGATATCTATCTATTTATCTATCTATCTCTTTCTCTATCCCTATATATATATATATATATATATATATATATATATATATATATATATATATATATATATGTGTGTGTGTGTGTGTGTGTGTGTGTGTGTGTGTGTGTGTGTGTATGGGTGTGAGAGAGAAAAAGAGACTATGTGTGTGTGTGTGTGAATATTAGAATGTATTTACATCCGTATTTGTTGATATTTTTCTATCTAGCTATGGAGATGACTGCACGAGTTTTTTTTTGTGACGATTTCTTTGTTAAAAGGACTTTCCTGCATTTTATCTATATTCTGGATGGTTTTCCCAGTTTTCCGTGACAATTTAGATACAAAACACTGGTTTCTAAAATGTTCTCGATTCCTACAAGAATTTCTTTAAATTTTATATATATATATATATATATATATATATATATATATATATATATATATATATATATTGGGAATAATTGCGAAATTCAGCAAAAGTTAATCATGAAAAAATAATTCTTTTTACGGAAAGTAAGGACCTACGTACATCATATTGTCTGTAAATTAAGTGGCGACAGAAGAATTATTGTTAAACTTTCAAAAGGTAATCTTAAGTATTAATGCAATACTTAAATGCAGCGATCAATTTTCAGTTCTTTTCTAGTTTATTGTTGCCTATCGAATACGGCATGCCTAGCAAATAAGAAATCTGTGCCACCGGAGGGCCAGATTGCAATCAAAAGAGCTAAGTCTGCAACGAGGAAAAGAAACTCCAGTGTAAATGAAAACCCAGGTCAAAGGGCAGCCAGGAGAGTTTCCAAGGCTGAGAATATGCAAAGACATATGGACTCTCAAACTTCTGAACAAGCCAAAGGCCTAATCAAGTGCCCTCTGCGGGAGCTAGCTTAAATGCCGGTCGATAGGGTGACTTTTAATGTTCCGACTTAACTTTAAAGCCATGAAAAGTAACTTTAACTACTCCTTCTGCTTACAGAGAGAAGGTTAGTAGGACTTTATACCTTCAATAATGTAATGGATTTTTTTCAAATATTATCTCTTATTACTATAAACGTATATTTTTTTTTTTACGGTTTGAGAAAAAAAAACTCATTTGTACATTTGAGCGGATTTTGGTAAGTTGGTTTGACTGAGAACATTTCTGCCACTAAGTCCATCGCCTAATGAATAAAACATTTACTTCAGACACCAAATTGTCATTCTTCAACACAATATGCAATTCACGCTCTAGATTAATCACAGACATCGAACATAAAAATTTTAAATCGAAATTCCTCTCATAACTGAGGTAGGAAACGAATTTATTTACTCATGTTAAGTGTATACTGGAGATAAATAAATAAAAACACTCCTTCGTACTCTCTCTTTCTCTCTCTCTCTCTCTCTCTCTCTCTCTCTCTATATATATATATATATATATATATATATATATATATATATATATATATATATATATAATTAAAGAATTTCCTTCAAATTTCTTAACCCGACTTGCATTTGTCCATAGTTTTGGGTTAAATATAGAAATGGTATTTTCCAGGACCCACTCACACAGATAGATAGATAGATAGATAGATAGATAGATAGATAGATAGATAGATAGATATGAACAGAATGTAAGATATATATATATATATATATATATATATATATATATATATATATAGATAGATAGATAGATAGATAGATAGATAGATAGATAGATAGATTTTTCAAATATATGCCATGATTATAGGCTAATATCAAACTTAGACTGAAATATATATGTTGGGAGATAAATTTTTTTGAACTTTGTTTTTTTAATTTGATACTATATATATATATATATATATATATATATATATATATATATATATATATATATATATATATATGATTTCTAAGGTAACGGATTTTTATTTATCAATCCATGAGATTTTTTGATTTTTTTTTTTAGTCGATACTGAAAATTGAACAAACGCTCCATTTATTTCTGAAACTGTTTATTTATTTATTTTAGTCTCCGGGTCTGAATATTAAAGAGAAGTATGCACTCTCCAACATGACTCGGACCTGAGTCCTTCTTTGCAGAAGAAACCTTCTTAAGATCCGTCGAGCCGTAACAGACTCGACCATGGAACAACCGTGTATATATATATATATATATATATATATATATATATATATATATATATATATATATATATGTGTGTGTGTGTGTGTGTGTATGCGTGTGTGTGTTTGTGTTGTGTATAATAGCCGATAGACTTTGAATTTGCTTTCGCTAAGTACTTCTTCTTTTCCCTTTTGAATTAACACAAACACACACACACGGGCTTGCACACGCATATATGGATGCAAGAGAATATCAATACCCATACACGCACATACACATACGAATATCCACACTGAATTTACCATTTAATATGTACATACATCATCATCCTTGAAAGGCGTGTTATTTTTCCAGATGTGACAAACGTAAACACACATATATTCAGATGTACATGTCATTCTCCAAATTGACTTAAGCGAAGTTAACAAAAAATAATGGATGATAATTTACAGGACAATCAAATTATTAATTAGTTCAAGTGATGAAAGAAAAAAATAAAGTAGATTATATTGCGAAAATAAGTTGCATAATAAATAAGCATTATTTATTTTTATTGGCATGAATACCTTTGTGCATCCTCTTTCTCTTTCTCTCTCTCTCTCTTTCTCTGAATGTATAAATATATATATATATATATATATATATATATATATATATATGCGTGTGTGTGTGTAAATGAGTAGCAATGTCTCTTTTATACATGCGTTTCATTGAGCAAAGCTGACAATACTTTTGCTTAATTTTATTATGTCTTTTTTATATACGAAGTGTTTTCTTTTCTGGACTTACTGAATGTAAAAATTGTCCAAATGTTTCTGGCTTCCGAGCATTTGGACTAAACTCTTAGCCATTTTCAAGGAACAAAAGTACCAAGTTAATGTTGATCGACAAACAAAATACTCATAACAAAGACTTCCCTTTTGTCTCAGTTGAAAGAAATCTTTCTTTCTTTCTATCGTTCTTTCTTTCTATCGTTCATTGTTTTTACAGGTTTTCTGTCTTTTTCCAGCATTTTGCGAATTATTTTCCTTTCCTTTTGGTTTTTATTCTTCTTCTGTTTACATTTCACTCAATTTTTTAACTAATAAATTCTTTACATTCTTTCTTTACCTACTTTTCTTATTCTTTTTTTACCTTTCTCTTTCACTTCTTTTATTTTGTTTTACTGCTTTCATATACTTACTACACACACACATACATACGCACATATATTATTATTATTATTATTATTATATTTTTTTATAAGAGATTATAATAAAAACATTTTGAAATAGCTAAGAAAAGCTTTCATATTTCAATACTATGATTGTTCTTCAGGCGATGGTAACTTACTTCTTCAGGCGATGGTAACTTACTTATCATTTACCATTTTCCGTAGCTGTTTCATTATTTATTATAATCTCTTATAATAATAATAATATATGTGCGTGTGTATTGCTCTACTTTGCATTGAGCAATTTTTTTAAATTAAATTCTACGAACAGTCGCTTTTTACTCATCTGATCTTCCTCTGTTTGTGTATATATATATATATATATATATATATATATATATATATATATATATATATATATATATATATATATATATATATATATATAGCGAGACTCTTCGCAAGCCGAATTGAGTCACTATCGGTCACTGGACATGTTTCCAAAAATAAATACGCTAAAAATCCACCTTCATCCCGACCGTGCGCCGACAGCTTAGTGGTAGAATATCCGTCTGATACCAATTCAGTCGGGTTTCGATCCTAGCTAGAGGCAACCGGATGTCTAGCCGCACTGTCTGTCTGTGGATGACGTTATATATATGTATAGATAGATAGATATATGTGTGTGTGTGTGTATATTGAAGTCAACATTCAGAGACGACAGGCTGTTTCATGCTAGACGCAATCATCAGGCGGCCTGGCGATTGCGTCTAGCATGAAACAGCCTGTCGCCTCTAAGTGTTGATTTCTAAGTCCACGTTTATATATATATATATATATAGCGGCCTGACGATTGCGCCTAGCATGAAACGGCCTGTCGCCTCTGAGTGTTGACCTCAATTTTCACTTTTTTATTTATATTTACATACGCTCTATCTCTGATATTGACCACTTTATCCCATAAATATAGCACAACTTAAAACTATATTTCTTTATATATATATATATATCTCACCAATATGTATTTCTAACATGTGTCTATATAAGTATTTACGAACATAGTCTTAACAATAATATAAAGATGTGTTTCATAATAGATTTTCTTGTGTGCAGTGTTGATGAAAAGTTCTCAACTCATCCCAGTTCCCAAAAGTCAACTTGAAAATCCTGAAATATTAGAATTTCTCATCACTCTTTCCGATAATAATTTTTTTTTTTGACACTTTTAAATGGAAAAATAAAATGAATCAAATTCTGGGAAGTATTTCTCTTGTGTTCAAACATAAAAGTCGATTGTGAAATGCGCATTTATAAATTTCTTTTGAAACTTTTTAGTATTTTAATTCAATTTTTTTTTTTTTTTGTAGATATAATAGCTTTTCGTATTTATCGATTAACTCAATTCATCAATAATTTACGATCGATGAAATTATTTCTTACTTATGTTTCTATCGAATATTACATACTTTTTACCTTCAATCGGAATTGCTTCATACTACCTTGTCAATAAGACATTTTAATTAATAATTTAAACTAATTTCTCTTTCAGACATTTAAATTTTTTAAAAAATGAATAAAGAAAATAGATTAGTAACATGATAGCGGACCATGGGTTTACGTGCTGTTAAATTAGGAACACGTGTGTTTATTCCTGCTAGAAGAAAGTCCACTACAAGAACATGGCGGACTCAGAGATCGAATCCACCATAAAGAAGGGTAAAGAAAACAAACAAGAACGATATATAGATACAAACAAATATATGTATTAAACAAGATTTACAATAGACATTAACATTTGTGTTTGTGTGTGAACGTAAAGACTTTGTATTTTGGTGAATGTTCGTACGTACGTGTATGTGTTTCATGACGTTTTCCCACAAGTGCGAAAAACGCAGATCTCTGCCACATTTTGTAAATGTGTCCGCTGAAATACAGAGTAAAAAAGAGAACGAGGCAAGAAATCGCCTAATATTTATATTTATAGTGTAGTGAGAGCGACCCCTAGTGAAAAATTTGGACAATTAAGGAGGAGTTAACTCTGAAAACATGACTCGATTTCGTTATATTTGTATATTTGACGTAATTTTCTGTGTTTAATGTGCATCTCATTAAAACATTTTAAATACTTAGCCAAGGTATCTTAGACATTTAAGACTGCATAGCGCCAATGCTCTGAAAGATAAGGAAGCAGTCCTTTAATCATAGATTTATTCAAAACTTATTAACATTTCCCTTGATAGACGTTTCAACATTTTGACTGTTTGTTAGTCAAGGCACATATGTATAAATATTCGCGAATATTGTTTGGCTCAAGTTTCAAATTTTGCGGGTACTTAATAGGACAATAAATCAAAGGCGAATACTGCAAAGTGAACAAATGCAAGAAATTAATTACAACTTAGACTGACACAAGGATGTAGTAGTTGAGCATTCTGTCAGAATCGAATTTATTTGAAGTTTGATATATTGCGATATGTAAGCAAAGAGATATTTACATTTCTAAAACGCCATATTTGCGCATCCCACAAGATGTACAGATATCAGACTGAATCTAAGTAAAAGTGGAAACGCCCAGATGCTCAAATCCAAGCCGGAAGTTCAGAGGCATCCCTGGATAATGTAGTCGTTGTTAACGTGTATTCATTTAGTGTGTAGCTGCACACACGCGTGTATGTGTGTGACAAGCAAAGCAGCAAAATGATTGCCAGACACACATACACATTACACTAAATTCATACGTGCGTATTTCAGTAATTATTTACATGTCTGTATACATGCATAAATCTTTATTTTAATACGTACGTACAGATATATGTGTATATGTATGCTGATCATTATATATGTACCTAGATATAAACTGAAACATACAGTCAGATACATAAATAGATCCCGAATCGGGTAACCCATTAGGGTCTAAGGGGTGCCAGATCAATTATAGCTGTAGCAGCAGTGATGAGTCTTTGGCAAGAAAGCCCGACTGAGCGCAACCATCACAAGGCAGGTTTGAATTTGGAACTTTCCTTCTCTTAGACTGATCACCAACCAAGGCTATACGGACAAATCTATAGTTTCCCATAGGTGACGGGGGGAAGAGAATTGGATTCATACCTTTCCCAGTATTAGCACACAAGTGATTGGAACGAACACGACTGGAATTCGAACACAACTCTCAGACTCCTCAATCTGTGCCTCCTTAGATAGGGTATAACCATATATATATATATATATATATATATATATATATGGTAAGGTAATGAAGGGTTTGGTAATACACGTGGATAATTCCAAAGAGGATGTAATCCAGAGAGGTCAATGTAAAAACAGATCTTATATATATATATATATATGTGTGTGTGTGTGTGTGTGTGTGTGTGCGCGCGCGCTCGCGCGTGTGTGTATGTCTTGGTTTTAATATTTTTAAGAAAGAGGGTTTCGATGATTTGTCGTTTCTACTTATTATGTTTAGGCTGAAGTATATAGGTATTCTCAATTTAAAAGAATATTAGTCGATAATACCTGTATTCTTCACCATTAACGTAATAAGTAGAAACTATATATATATATATATATATATATATATATATATATAGTGAGAGAGAGAGAGAGAAAGAGAGAGAGAGAGACGAGAGAGAGAATATATATATATATATATATATATATATATATATATATATATATATATATATAATTATATATATATAAATAGATAATTATTATTATTATATAGATAAGCAGATGAAGTATAAACACATATATATATGTAGATAGATTATAAACAGATAGGTAAGGTATAAACATATATATATATATATATATATATATATATATATACAGTAAGATAGATAGATACATAGATAGATAGATACATAGATAGATGTGAAATTTTGTCTATCCGCGAGTTCATTAGAATTCTCCATCTGAAACATTTACTATGCCAAAAAAATAACATGACAAATCAAATGTTTTTGCAATCTGTACATATATATATATATAGAGAGAGAGAGAGACAGAGAGATACAGAAAGAGGGAGGGATATATATATATATATATATATATATATATATATATATATATATATATATATAATAGTATGCATCTATATACTGTATATGCAAGAGAATGCTTAAATGTGTGTAAATGCGTGTTTCAGCCAAATATTTAGCCAACATTCGTTTCCAACGTCATCAGCAACAATACGCATTGCCGTGTTCCATTATTAACTTAGTGAAAACTTGCAACTACACAATGAGATTCTACCGTCGTGAAATTACAGCCCTGCTGTCCCAGCTTGATTACATTCTGTCTCAACGCCATCGGCCACACATCCCCGACAACAACAACATCAAGATTAGATACCGTATAAGACCGATCTCTGGCACCACCACGACCCTCGCAAACCAACTGACCATCTTTGAGGCAAATCACAAAGTAGATATATATAGTGGGAACGAAGAAGGGCGGGTGCTGTCCAGGGGTGTGTATGAATGCTATTTTCTGTTGGCAGGCACAGTTTTTACGTACGTGTGTGTGAGAGTGCGCACGCGCGCCTTGGAACGCGCTCTGTCTTGCTCGAATGACTGACCGACGTTTAAGCTGCCTGTAACCCTCGGCTTAGTCGATGGGCACCAGTTTAGACAAAGGCCTTGCTGAGTGTAGTTTTACAATGAGGTCAAAACCCCCACCTTTCGTCCAGAGAAGACAAAAAAAAAAAAAAGGACTTACAAAACACTTTATTATTTCTTTTAACAAAAAGTTAGCCAGATGTAGAAACGGAATTAAAACAGCCTGTAATCACTATTAGAAAATATTCAAATGCTTACTTTTGAAAATATTTCAAATTAACCCTCTAAAACATAAACGGCGAGCGAGCCATGTGTTGGGTGAAATTTAGTTAAAAAATATGCAAAAGACAAGTCTGGAAGTGGCTATAAAAAAACTCATTGTTTATTTAAAAAATGTAAAACGACGAAATAAAGAAAAGAAATTATTTTTACGAGACAAGAAACTACGGATGGCCATACTACCTATCAAAACAAAACTTTCCTTTTCGGATTTATAACCTCTAACAATACGCTTCTTTTTTTTATCGTAATTTCCTTGCACATAAAAAAAATGTGCAGATGCTGTTATTGTTTTTTTAATATTTTTCTGTGTAAAATTTCATCTAAAATGAAACGTATCAAAAAATGGCAGAGATGTTTTCTAAATAGTTTCAGAATATTACAATGGAAAACGAACTGCAATTGTTGCTTTATCTGTGTATTTGGCTGACTATTTCCGTGTCTTCTTTGAGAGTTTTTTCTTTCAACTGACCACTGGAACGGGGCAGACAAAAGAAAAAAGAATAAAAAACAAAATATTCCCACCTGCAAGATATACACCGAATTAAAACCATTTTTAATTCCCTAAACTCTTGCCAAATTCCTTATATTTTTTGTAAATTATAACACTAAGATTCGTAAAAATCAAAACCGGCCTTTGAACCCACAAAGAAGAAAAATGAAAGAAAGAAAAAATAAAAGATTAAGCATCTGAAATTATGCTGAAATATATTCGTAAACTATTTATTTGCCAGACGAACTTTCAGGCTATGATATATGAAGACTAACTTATACACGCAGATTCGGACGAGTATTTTGCCTACCCATTCTTGTTTTAATGTAATAAAATCGCCATTTTCCGCTTGACATAGGACGTTTTATCTGTTTTTTTCGCCGCAAATCAAAACAAAAAGGACATCAACTTTAAACGGCTATCAGCGATAGACGCAGAATTCACAAAGTGAAACTTTTCTTTCGACGTAAAAAAGCTAAACAGGCGCCTTTGCTTTATTTTCGTTCTTTTTAAGTATAAAAAAAAATAAAAATATCTTTTCGAAAAGCTCGCAGTCAATTGAAAAACGGTGAGGCAAATTTATTTTCTTTCGTGTCTTGAAACTAGTTGTAATAGTAAGAAGAGAAGAGGCTATGTGATTGCAATTTTTGCAGTAGCCGTAGCATCTCGTAACACTCACACAGTCTACGAAAGCAGCAAACACTAGAGGTAGAAAGCATAGAAGGTAAGACTTAGCAGTTAAGACGTCGATGGGGTGGGGTGATAGTTATATTTACTTACTGTGTTTAGTATAGCAGTCGTAGTAGTCGTGGTGGGAGCAGTTTTGAAAAGAAGAGGTGAAACGGAAAAGGAAATGCCTCTTAAACACATGAAGTTGAAAACGAAAGAAAGAGTGTGAAAGTGAAACAAGAAAAAAAGAAAAGGAAAAAGAAGAAAGAAAAGGAAAAGGAAAAAAAGAAAGAAAGGGAAAGGGAAAAGAAAGAAAGAGTAATTTGTCTTCGTGTTTATTAAAACTTAGTAAAAAAAAAGAAAGAGAAGAAATTAAAAGAAAGCAAGATAGAAAGAAAAAACGAAATAGAGAAAGAAAGGGGGTCACAAACAGAAAAGACAGAAAGAGAGGCAGAAAGTAAAAAGTAAGAAAGTTATAAAAAAAGAAATAAAAAAAAAGAAGTAACGAAAAAAAGAAAGAAAAGAAAAGAAAGAAAGAAAAACGCTAAAAGAATCTAAAAAACACGATGAAATACCTCCAAAATCAGCAAAAAAGAAAATGGATCTTACAAGATAAGTATAAATATTGAATTTACGATGCTTTTTTTTTTTTTTTGTTGTCATTTTTCTTTATCTCTTCCTGTTTTCTTTAGAAAACGTCGATACGTTTAACTGGCTTTCCTCTGCAATGTGAAGAAACATTTGCAATGCTGCGCGACATTCCATAGTTGTTTCTGGTTGACATGATCTGTTACCACTTGAGCCTTAAATTCTTTTATCCATTGTCGGACATTCCGTGCCAGAGACAACATCCCCAACACCATTGTGGACACTGAAGAAGAAGAGATATCTCTGCTTACAATAACAATTCCAATGATAACAATCCTATTTCTTAACTGCAACTGCGCTAATTTGTCATTAAAATCACCACAACACAAGCAAAGCCGTCATTCCTACCTTCGTCATTGTTGTTATCTTTTTCTGGATGTAGAAAATCGTCAGTGGCATGCTCCCTAGAATGTTTGACAGGGATTTTACCAAAGTCAAAGTAGGTATATTCTTGCATTCTCGTCTCTTTGAGAAGTTGAAATATATATTTTTTAATTATAATATTCCGAAAACAAAAAGCAACAAAAGGAGAAAATAACCGCAAAAGTCCTTACAATTAGGTTTTATAAAGATCTAAATATGTAGGTCTTGAAGAATGTAAAAAATACTTTTCAAATATCCACTAATAATAATAATAGTAATAATAACAAAAACAACAGAAACAACAACAACAATAATAATAATAATAAATACAAAAAATTGTTCTCACAAGTACAGCCCACACTTTACGAAGGGCTTTATCTATGTAAAATATGTTTTTTTTTTTTTTTTTTTGTCTGTTGAAAGTGTCATGATGTCTAACTTTAAGTCCCTGAGCGGGAAAGAAATGTGTACACGCCAGAAATCAAAGGAAATAAAAGTAATAATAATAATAATTAGAAGGACGAACAAATCGAAGTAAAAAAAATGTGAAAACATAAAAAGTACGATTACTCCTATTTGTGATAAGGGTTTTGGGTTTGATAAAGATGGGTTCCGAAAATCATGTGAGTAAAATTCCTGGACGCAGCAGCATCTCAGAGCTGTAAAAAATTACTTTGTGCAGAACTGCACATATCATGCGCAAAACGCCCTCCCATCTAAAGGAAATGTCCCAAATGTGCATAGATAACTCTCCTACAGCCGCCCTTTTTACTAATAGACCCCGGAGAGAACTTGGTAATTAGGCACTTAAAACGATTTTCTGGCAAGATGATACCACACACAATTATTATAATATTAACATTGTGGAACTTCTCATCTACTCAAGATAGTATTATCAGTAAAGAAAATATAAACTCTGTATATGTTAAGGGACTCTTTACATAAGAATTTGTACACTGAGGATATATATATATATATATATATTGTTTTAGGGTGTGCTATACTTATTTATAGTTTTAGGGTGTGCTCTCTCTCTCTCTCTCTCTCTCTCTCTCTTATATATATATATATATATATATATATATATATATATATATATATATATATATATATATATATATATATATATATCAAAAACGTGTGAATTTCTTTTCATTTTTCATTTCAACCTTTGGAAGTAAAGTCTGATGATCCAGAGCCCTGTTAAAGGGGTTGTGGTGTAATAAGTTATTACATGGAACCTTGACGTGGTATGTTTTTATTCAAACATATCTGCTCTGAATTTTACATTGAGCTCTCTGGATATCATCCTCATTGGGTCTACCCATGCGGATTACCTAATTTTGCATAAACTATATATATATATATATATATATATATATATATATATATATATATATATATATATATATATATATATATATATATATATATTCCCTTGTCTTGGCTATATCTAGGGAAATGTCACGTTAAGAGATTGTACTGAACAAGAAGCCAAAGATAATAATAATAATAATAATAATAATAATAATAATAATAATAATAATAATAATAATAATTAAGCATTGGAAGACTAAAATGATTTATGATCATTTATTCTCCCAGTGAAAGCCATCACAGTTATTTTTGGTGGAAAAACTTAGATAATTACTATGAAGACTGCTGCCTTGTGAAGCGAAACGTGTTCAGATCAACAAGTATAATGAGGAGATGGGGTATTAGAAATCTGAAAAAGATTTGCTGTCACCGAATCCCCAACGATAACCACGAGACATATTAATATGCAAATAAATAAATTAATACTAATTTAACTTTTACCTGAACCACGATGCAGTTATTTATACTTAGCCGTTACAATTGTCAACTTATCACTAATAATACCAGCAATACGATATGTCTGACCTTACTTATATAAATATTTATATTGCAAAACTATTTTCTCTATTTTCTTAGCTACTACTACTACTAATACTACTACTACTACTACTACTACTACTGAATGTATCGCCCAATCCAGGCCAGTTGACCGGATCTAGTATTTAACAAGAATAAAAACAGGGTAAAAATGAATAAAATTAAAAAAAAAAAAGCAAAAAAAAATAAATAAAAATAACTTGACCTTCCAGAATGCAGAAGTTGCGATATATAACTTTGACTGTCACACCAGTCGTTATTGAACAACTGGGAACGGGGCCTGTGGGGAAAAAAACTGAATGAATACAAAATTAAGGAAAGAGTTTGGAACTTTCCAAAATAAGGCGTTATTGAAAACATTTACAATACTGAGGAGATTGCTGGAATATTGAGTAGACTTTTTGTCACTTGATCTCCAGTGTAAAGCACCAGTTATGAGCAGTGTGAACACTGTGCAAAGGAATAAAATATTTACAAAGAACAACATCTTTAGAATGCAAAACTCTATAAAATTCATTGTTTATTATTATCAAGTCTAGTAGTACATTTCAAGCGACAACAAGTTTGCTCTTTACTGAAGGACTCTCCTCGGTATTCTAACTGATTTTTAGCAGTCGATGTCGTCTGGATGGCAAAGATTTCTTTGCTGATTTTCAACTACTAAAACGTTTTCACTGACTTCTTGAGAATCAGAACCGTTCCTATCGTTACTGTAACGACTGCCATTTTTTTTTCGTTCCCCAACCGCCCTGCTCTTAGATATTTTCTGCTTTTAACTTTACTTCTTCTGTTTTTCAATTTCTTGTTTGCAACAAATAAATCCGATATATTAGG
>OZ010580.1:2372133-2429633 GCA_963932145.1 Acanthosepion lycidas
ATGAGAATGCGGGAATATTAAGCAATCCTACTATCTCCTGAGCCACACCACATATAACAAATAGGAACAATCAGAAAGTAATTCCAATTCCTTAAAACCTGATTGAATAAGGCAATTGTTTAGATCCCCCACACCCTGAATAACGGAATAAGATTCAACAAATGTGATAAAAATGGAACATGTGTGGTGAATTATTTTTGCCAATAATATTTTCAGCATTTATCGTCCGCTTAAAATTATTTTCTAGAACACTATTTACATTACTCGGAATATTGTCCTCATCTTTGTCGCCATATTTGTCACAACGTTTCGGCCGTTGTACGCTCCGGAATTTTTCGGGTGGTTGGAATGTCGAACTTAACCCTTTACGTCGCTCACTGGGGTAGACTGTTCTAGTTCCACGAGCCATGTCTAATGGATGTCAGTTGTCAGTTATCTCCTGTTAATTCCCCTCTTCAAGTTCTCCACTGCCTTAACCGGATATTGAACTCACAACTCTTTGGGTCTTGTCACTGGAACCAACGCCTTTATCCACTGTTAAATACGGAGAGATTTTCCATATATTTTTGTTCTCAGATTCATCCTTCTCTTACCAAGTTTTAAGAATTTAGCTTCCTCTAATGTTATATTCATAGTTAGAGCAAGGTAGGTTCATGCCTTTTCCAAGTGGCCGAGAGCGAAGTGAATGCATCAGACTTGTTCGGAATTTGGCTCATTGATTCAAAATTCTGCGCCTCTAACTGCATTACCACACGCCTTACACATCACAACTTTTTATTAGATATCAAAATGATAAAAAAATCTGTCAAGATTACCTGAATTGTGTTGTGGCTGTGAAATTGTCACAATTGCGTTTAATGTACAACTGCATTTGTAGTGACAACCTGTTGACAATTATATTTTGTCAACACCTGAAAAAAGATTCTTGAATATAATAAAAAAATACGAAATATTTAACGAAAAGCAAATATTAATAAAGTCAAAAGATTCAAAAAACATTTTCATATTATTTCATGGAAATTTCGAAATAAATTAAATAAAAACGTTTAAAATGAAAGTAACCGAAAAACATTATTAAAGACAAAAATAAATTAAAACTTTTCCAATTATTGGGTTTCGATTTTCAAACTCAATATTCGACTAATGGACTCTTTTAAAATTGATATATTTTAAAATGAAAACAAGTTGGATGACACACAAAATGATAACCATAAGAAGAAATAATAATAATAATAATAATAATAATAATAATAATAATAATAATAATAATGGTTGGAAAAGTTTGGTTGGAAAAGATTCCAGTAGACTAATTGAAGGGATACCTTGAAGACCATGCCTGAAAGAATACAGCCCACACTGTATGAAGGGCTTTATCTATGTAAAATTTTTCTTTTCTTTTTTTTTTCTTTTTTTTGTCAGTGGAATGTGTCGTGATGCCATTTCTAACCTTAGGTCCCTGGGCCGGACCCGCAAAGAAATGTATAAACGCCAGAAATCAAAGGAAATAAAAACAATAATAATAATATGTGCCTATGAAACTGATGGATACATTGGGTCTCCGTATATTTGTACACCAGTTTCAATTTGTTGAAATCAATTTCCAATCAATCAATCATGATAATAATAATAATAATAATAATAATTATTATTATTATTATTATTATTATTATTATTATTATTATGATTGTTGTTGTAGACGAAGTACTAGGAAGAGTTCCGAAGAGCCTAGCGAAAAAAAAATAGATGAACATCCATTCAGGGTGAAATGAGATAAAATACTGAGAATAGTTCTGGAGTTTTAAGAAAGAGCTCAGTTGAGCTCAACTGAACATCACCAATTACTGGTGGTGTAAACAAAATCTCCAATAAAAAACAACGACAATAATAATAATAATTAATAATAATAATAATCTACCGTATATACTCGCGTATCATGCGACCTTTGAAGACCTAATTTTAAAGTTAATTTCACTACCGTAAATGGTTATGTATTTTGGTTAAAGGCGTAGCCAGGCCCAGCAGCACATACGCTAATTTTATATCACGTGTATGATACGACTCCCTTAAAATTAGCTTCAAAAAGTCGCCTAATAGGCGAGTGTATACGGTATACAGAAAAAAAAAGATTTACAAAGCAATAAAAATGAAAAAAGTTAAAAGAAAAAAAATGAAAATTCTCTTCGTGTTCATCAATGTTCCGACAGATGATACGAAAATTAAAAGAATGAAAAACTGAAGTAGGGAATTGTGATAAGATGACTGTTGTGCCCATCGTTAGTAGAGTACTTGGAATTGTCTTTAGCAAAGACGGATAAAAGCATTAAAAAGCCGAAGAAGAACTAAAACCATCCAGACGACAGCATCTACATCGTAAGGAAAGTGCCAGAGTATTAATTCGAGTTGTTGTATCACTTGATTTCCATAGAAAAGCATGCATCAATCAATATTTGTGCAATTAATAAAAAGAAGAAGAAATAAACTGAAATAAATGAAACGAAAATGAAACGAAACCAAAAAATCTACAAAAAATCTTTTGAGACCAAATTTCAAATGGAATGGATTTTTAGTTCAAACTTCAAACTTTGGTCATTCAGCTTTGAAAATGTCTATGTGGACGATTACCTTTTTTTTAGTATTTATTTATTGCATGCAATCCTTCGACAAATGTATTTTGAAAACAACTGTTTTATTTGACCAATACATTAGTTCAGTGGATTCATTTTTCGTGCTTCTTAAAAAATAAAATAAAAAACACAACTAAAGAACTGGCCATTGTATATTTTGTATTTACTGTGAATATTTAAGCTAGTTTTCTTTTTGATAATTATAAATAGAAATAAAAACTTTGAGGGCAGATGTTGTTGCGTCGCATTCCCGCACTTTATTTGCCATAATATAGATGTTCTACAGGTACTATAGGTGTTCTATAGGTACTATAAGTGTTCTATAGGTACTATAGGTGTTCTATAGGTGCTATAGGTATGTAGATTGTGTGAGAAGGGGAAGGAGGAGAACAAAACTAGTCGCTAATATGAAATAGTGAATTTTTTTAAATTTAAGGTCGGATACAGAGAGAACATTTGATAAAACTAAACGGATTGCAATTAGATATTGACAGATTTAGATAGATAGATAGATAGATAGATAGATAGATAGATAGATAGATAGATAGATAGATAGATAGATACAGAAAATTCTACTCAGCTCTAAAATCTGATCGAGGAACAGATTTTAAAAACTCCCTTTTTGGGTACATCAGTGAATTTTCACC
Source organism: Acanthosepion lycidas (assembly GCA_963932145.1). Lineage (NCBI taxonomy): Eukaryota > Metazoa > Mollusca > Cephalopoda > Sepiida > Sepiidae > Acanthosepion > Acanthosepion lycidas. Next base: position 2,375,405 of record OZ010580.1, read on the forward strand.
ATATCCCTTCGTACATTCAGGATTGGCAGCCCAGCCAAACAAGGCTCTACTGTCACGTAATATACAGTCATTGAATTCCGTTTAAATTGACTTAATTTGCGTTAACTTCACATTTGAAACAGGATTGAATCGAATTTTCCGAAACTTTCTGTTGTTATACTGGTATCATGTAACCCAGTAAAATCTAAGCCATATTAATTGGTAAAGAGATGGGTGCCGTCCTATAACCTCAAAAATTGACATGAAGGTCACAATAAACACCCTCCTCCTACATACAAACAAGCAAACACATTCACACACATGACCGGACACATCTGCCAGTTTAGTTTACTCCATTGCGCGCATTAATCGGGTGGCTGGGTTGATAATTTACACCTTCCTCCTCTGATGGCAATCACAAACGAATGTAAATAAATTTGGAAAGTCTACCGAAAAAAGAAGCCATACTAACTTTTTTTAAAATTGAAGATCTTTTAATTTTTTTTTCCTCTCACTCGCTATGACAGAATGCCAAATAAAGCTTAAAAAGCCATCAATGAATTTTTATCTGTTGAAGAAAAAGAATTATATACACATACATACACACCTATCACATACATATAATACTTCAAACATCATTTTAGTTTAAAATAGACATTTTTTTTTTGTTTTTTAAACAGTATTACGTCTGTCGGCCTCATGAGAAAAACTTATAGAACATTTTCTTTATTAAACATTTTCTTTATTAAACATGGATAATCACTAAAAATAAAGTTCGGAGCAATAAAAACATCAAAAAAGTCAGAATTAAAATTATTTTAATTGTGATCTTATGTCACCCCCCCCACACCTTTAACTTTCGGAAAAGAGGTAACAATTTGTTTTTAAATTTCCTTAAAAACCATTTAATCATCAGTTACTTACCATCGACTACAGAATCAAAGTATTGAAACATGAAAGCTTTTGTGTATTTAAAATGTTTTTATTATAATCTCTTATAATAAGAATATAATAATAACATTCCACGTGCGTCCTGCTTACAAACAGAATTGTTCATTACCATTTTGGTTCTCACCAGTCGAGATGCAACTAAATGCACCGAAACGAAGTTGCATCTTTGTAGTGAGTAAATTGTTTGTCTAATTAATAATTATTGCTCTACTATCGGTATTGAGCCCTCTTTTGAATGAATGCTCTGAACGTTAGAGTTTATATATTATTTCCTTCTCATTACATTCATATATATATATATATATATATATATATATATATATATATATATATATATATATATATATATACAGAGGGTGAGAGAGAGAAAGTGAAAAAAAGAGAGAGTGTAGGGAATGTCAACTTATGCTTTTAACAGAAGGGCGGCATAACAGCCCGATGAAATAAATTCGAAATAATAATAATAATAACAATCAGATTCTCTTCTGGAACTTCAAATCCAAAAGAAACCCTCATATATAACGCATTTATAACAGATAAATACAAAAATATGCCTATCGGAATGACGCGACCAGATTTTCTAAAAAGAACAAGCAAATATATTTAGTGGTGGAGTGGATGAAAGGATTTTGGAAAAGCATGCCCTCCCGCCCGCGCACATGGTGCAGGCCATGATCTCTCTTGAGTTAAATACGGGAAGCCTTTCCCATTGATTACTGAACTTGGACTTATTCTTCTCTTACTAAAGTTTAAGGTTTAGCTTGCTCATCTGTTATATTCATAGTTAGGGCCCAGTCTATTCATGCCTTTCCCAAGTGTTCGAGTGCGAAGTGAATGCGTTAGCCTTGGTCGCAATTTGAAGTTGGCGCATCGATTCAAAATTCTGCGCCTCTAACCCCGTTACTGCCTCGCCTTACACAACGTAACTTTTTATTAGATATCAAAAAGAATAACAAAAACAGTCAAGATTACCTTAAGTGCTTGTGGCTGTGAAATTGTCACGATTGCGTTTAATATCGATCTACAGATGTAGTGGCAACCTGTTGACAATTATACTTTTGTAATAATAATAATAATAACAATAGATTATTAGGCCAATCGGCAAAAATCGACAAAATAATAGCACGATGAGAAAAACGATAACGGAAATAAATTGTTTTGGAGTCTTTTTAGAAGTAAAAACTGAATAATAAAAGAAAAGCATGCGTTTCTGAAATTCTGATTTTATATATAATATCTAATTATTATTATTATTATTATTATTATTATTATTATTATTATTATTTCCTTTGAAGTCTGTGTACTCACTTCTTTCCGGGTCCCAACCAGAGACCTAAAGTTAAAAATGGCATCATGATATTTTCCCCTGGGCATTTATAAAAGAAAAGCACCCCGCCCCCAAAAAATAATATCACAAACATTTTACATAGTGAAGACTTTTCGTAAGGTGTGAACTGGTATATGTGAGTACCACTTTATTATTATTATTATTATTATTATTATTATTATTATTATTATTATTATTATTATTATTATTTCTTTTACGAATATCATCGGCCTAATACACACACACACACACACAAATATATATATATATATTCGTCACCGGTAGCATAACTCGGAGTTTCATGCACAACGCAATCTTCAGGTGCTAGGTAGAGACTGACCGTTACATCATTTAAATATCTATTATAAATATTTAAATATCTATTATATTAACAACAGAACTCAGTGTGCAATATATATATATATATATATATATATATATATATATATATATATATATATATATATATATATATATGTCTCTGTGTGTGTGTAAGATGTTTATTACATGTTATAATGTGTCTTTTTTTCTGCTAAAAACAGTTTTGATTAAATATTTCTTCACTTTTTTTTTTTTTTCAGTAGTTCATTTTACATTGAATCGACGCAAACTCCTGTATCGGACCCGGCGGCGTGTGCTTGTTTTCCAAACTTTATCGATCGATCGATCCATTGATCTTCCGACAGTCTGTGTGAAGAAAGTAAACATAGGAACGGCTCACACACGTGTGTTTCCATAGAAACTGTATCATCCACCACAATGACGTAAAAAGCGCAACCTTCTTTTATGTTAGCTTCAAAAAAATGAAAAGAATAATTACCATAGAAAATTAATTGCAAACTTTTGGAAGGCCTCAGTGACCTTTCTTGAATTGTCGATACATCGAGAAGAAGGGCTTCTTTTTAAAATCTCATACAGATTTTGATAGTTACAGAAACATGACATCATTTACTGGAACGGAACCTGATGTCACTCTAGAAATGTCAACGGACGAATCCGTTGCTTCGACAGCTGTACCGTTGCCTTCATCAGTCACTGTTGTGGCCTTAACATCACAAACCACACAGACGACTAATGCTTTGGATTCAATGCCGACGCCGTTGGTTCGATCACTGCTGTCGACCAGCTTAACAGATATGTCACTCAACCGGTACGATGCCAGTAACGACACGATCAATCCAAGAGACACGACTGCCATGATGGTATCCCCCGGATCATGTGAGACACGCCCACCGAGTAGCAGTTTACATGAACTCATCCAAGAATGTGACTGCGACCACCGTCACCACTTTCGTCATCATCACTATCATCGTCACCACCACCACCACCACCACCTCCATCATTCTCAACCCCTTTTTTCACCCGCCCATATAACCCCGACCTGTTCCCACCCGCAACTCCACCAACACGTCCATCACCATCGTACCCCCTACAATCACCACTCTCATGGTCAACCCGGATTGCCGGGTGCCTCTGCTTTGGTGACCCGACGAACATGTGGATCGGAAACAGAGGCAAGGATTGAACCTGAAATTTTGGATTCTTCAGAAAGTGTGCTTTCATCTATATACCGGGGCCAATCCTCTTCGCTCTCAGTCAAAGTCGGAAACTCGACAGAAAACAGTGATAGCTGTAGTAGTAGTAGTAGTCGAAACAGTAAAACGACTGATATTAGTAATCGTAATCTAATTGATATTAGCGATAGAGCAACTCAACAAAGACTTACCGATAATAAAAACAAAGGTGATCACCATGAAGACCGTAGTAGTAGCAGCAGTAGTAGTAGTAGTAGTGTTAGCGGTTACATTCCTGAGTGGGGCGCAGTTGAAACTTTCCCACTAGTGACTCTTACGGCGGAGGCATCAGCGGCAGTTTGGACAACAGCTACTGTAGCAGCCGAAACCCACAGCCCGTCATTGGTGAAGATCTGCGACCACCCTGAGCAGGTGGCTACCTCTGAACACCCCCACCACTACCACCATCACCATCATCCTTATTTCAGTCATCACCATCATCATCACCATTATCGACAGCAAAAGAAGACCTTGGATGAAAGCGACAGGCACAGTGTTCTAGAGGCGAAGACGCAACAGTTTGGCGTACCCAGCAGACAGACAACCACCCTTCCTGCGTCTGTTAACCCGTACCCGTTTCTCGCCTCAGCTGCAACCTCAAATATTACTACAACGATAACTACAACAATAATTACTACTAACACTACTACTACTGTTCTTAGCCCACATCTGAGAGCTAATACTACAACCCGAGGAAATAGTGCCTCCTATTCAACTATTATCTCTACTGCTTCTTTCACAGTTTCCCCAACAATTACGAGCGTAGTCTATACAGATCGTAGTGTGCCTTTGGTCCACGCCTTCGTCTCACCGACTGGACCCACCAAAAGAAGTCCCAACACACCCCCATCTGTAGCGATAACCACTGCCGGTGCATCTGACCGCATCGTAAACCCTGCTTCGACAAGCGAGGAGGGTGTTGCGTGTGACGAGCTTGTCGCATCAGGACGAAAAGCTAGGGAAAGGGCAGGGGATCTGGCAACAAACCAACCAGAGAGAATAATTGTTGAAGCAGAGAAAGACGTGAAAGAGGAGGAGGAGAAGAAGACTGAAAGTGAAGAGGAACGAGGTGACGAAAGTGTTGGACAGACAAAGGGATCCCTCCGTCTCTGCCGGTATCGAGGAAACCGAGAAGAAGAAATAGAAAGAGAGAAAAAGGAAGAAAAGAAAGACAAAGACGAAGTGGTTTTCAATAGAGTAGAGATCGAAATCGACAGGGAAGAAGAGAAGAGTGAAAACAAGCTGGAAAAATTGGACGAAGGGAAGAGAAAGGAAATTGTGTGCGATGTGGTAGAGTTTGTGTTAAATCGAGATAATACTCCATCTAAAGTAAAAGACAAACAAGCTTTGATAACAACAAGAATAGTACATGAAAATCAAAACCCGTTCATTAATAAAAGCGATTACAATCAATATCACGACCACGTTGAGTCTAATATTTCTTATAAATCCCTTCTTCAAAGCGAGCTAAATCCCCGAGAACAGCAGTTGAATATTCCGGAGTCTTACGAACTCTCCACATGTCAACCGAATTCAGTCGCTCGTGAACCAAAACAAACTGCTTCTTTATCGCTCTTACGTCACAGGGACAGCCTTGCAAGAGAAAGTACTGTGGTAGATCTTAACTCGTTTTATGTTACGCCACAAACCGAAACTGAATGTTTAGAGACAATTCAAAATGAAGAGGATGAAGAGAGACTGAGGAACGTTAAGTTAGAAAAAGGAGATGGGGAAGAGGAGGATGAAGTTCTTTTAGCAACTAACGAAACGAATACAACCGTCATTTCCGACCATAACAAACAGGTTGAGGATAGCATACGTCGTCAGTTTGTGGGTCTGAATTTGCGAGGTAGTCCAGATGAGAGCCCACCGATTTCTCCGGCTCGCGCCGAACGCAAACCGCTTAAAGTTGCGTTTGTTGGTATGGACGAAACTAAGGAAGCGGACGTTGAACAAGAAGGTCAGCGAGAAAACAGTTCTGGTTTTAACATACGGAAAAATATGAATTGTAATCGGTATCATCAACCACGGATGTCATTACTCGGAAAGCCACTACATTTTCATGGCCATAGGAGGGATGCTAGATATCGGAAACTCCAGGCAAGGATTTACAATTTTTTGGAAAGACCTAAGACATGGCCCTCAGCCTTGTATCACGTTTTAGTGTAAGTACAACATATATAAACTTGGTATCTTTTTAATCTTCTGCAATATATATATATATATATATATATATATATATATATATATATATATATATATATATATATATATATATATATATAAATATAAATATATATATTATAATGTATGTATGTATATTAGAGCATATGTTTTGTAAGTGTGGGAAACCATGTGTAACAGACACACTCGCACACACATACATAGAGAGTGGATCAGTAAGTTAGTAGCCTGGCACGAATTAATTAGTGAATTTTCATCTGAAAATTTCACACATTCGATCTATGGAATTAATATCCGCCAGTGAAATAAGTGCATTGACAAGAAAAGAGATTATGTAACGTAATAAATATTTATTGCACAAAATAAATATATTTTTTCATAATTAGGCGGCTGACTTATTGATATACATACATATATATATATATATATATATATATATATATATATATATATATATATATATATATATATATATAAATATATATATATATGTATGTATGTATGTATATATATGTATATATATGTATGTATATTTATATATAGGTATATGTATGCATATTCATATATGTATATTACATGTAAATATTATGTACATACGCATATATATATATATATATATATATATATATATATATATATATATATATATATATATATATATATATATATATATATATATATATATATATACATACATACATACATGCAAGTATACGTATATATACGTGTGTGTGGATTTTACACTGGTTTTTATTCGGTCTGCGATTTCTGTAAACAATACAAACACTAATAAAATTTATTCATCCTATTAATAAAATAATTTTGCATTTTTAAAAAGTCAAGTATGAATTATTTTTTTAGTATTTAAATTTTTCTAAAGTTTAAAACAATTTCTTAATTAATATTTCCACTATTTCGACTATAAAAATCTATTTTTATTAGTCGTCTTGGGGGAAAATAAAATTTATAGTATTATTAAAAAACGTTTACTGCTTTTCGGATTTCATATCGCGAATATATTGGCATATTTAGTTTAAAACTTATTATATCAACAAACCCTAGAAATAGAATGTTGTTATTATTATCAGTAATTTTCTATATAAAAGTAAGAAGACATTTTATTATGATAAAATGTATGTTAATCTTAAAATTTACGAGATGTACATAAAAAAAAATAAGGCTATTTGCTTTTTGTAGAAAATAAAAATGATTTCATTAGAAAAAAAATGAGCATACATTTGAAAATAAAAACGATTTACTGAAATTATAAACACTGTCTTTCACCAGAAATGTCGGAGCACACAATTGAATACTTTTGGAAAACAAGTCTTTATTTTTTTTTCAGTCCTTTTGGTTTTATATTCTGAAAAAATGATTCTATTTTTCAGGTGATCATTTGTTTTGTTTTCTTCTATTTCATTTCAGGTGAAACTTTGAAAAGTTTCCATGTTTTGTTTTGATTTTTTTTGATAAGCAAATCACTTCAAATTCAATACTGAATCATATCGAAACATCGATTTCTCATTTAGCACAAATTTTAATCCACCCCCCTAAAATATTGTACAAAACAAAAAGTAAAAGTTGAAATGGCACGGGTATAACACAATTAAATGTAAGTTGACTAATGTCAAATGTTTATATGTATGGCGAGTTACACAAAATGTCAAAAGATAATCAAATAATTAATCTATTCGTCCAACAAATGACACGGGGTTTCCTTTGTCTTGACGGACATTTCACATACTGTCCAATCCAATAAGAAATCAATCCAGAAGTAATTAAATGACTTAAGTGCCTATTAACTTTGTTTCTTGAAGGGAGCTATTTCGTACCTTGCATTTCCTGAACTTTTACATAGAATCTCCTATTAATATCTATAGTCCTCCATATATGTACAATCGTGTATATATATATATATATATATATATATATATATATATATATATATATATATATATATATATATATATATATATATATATATATGTGTGTGTGTGTGTGTGTGTGTTGTAAAGAATGCAGTTGATTGATATTTTTTATTTAAGTTTAAATTTACGAAACTATGTTAACTTTTTTATTATTGGGAAATTTTATAAGAAAATAACTGAAGAATATAGGTAAAGTATTTGATTTTGAAATTCCAGATCTGATTCTACTGGAATACGGCCAACATAATTGCTGACATTAGTGTCATAAACTCTGATGGATTTATCGAAAAGAAGCCGCATTTTTAGTGCATTTTTAATAATGAAACATGTGAAATGACAAAATGGAAAATTCGCCTCTGCTAACCTGCAGAAAATAAATTGTTGTGAATTTGAACATTTCTAATAAATTGCATTTCGAAAATTGTATTTCGTTATGTTTCCATTTAATATCATTTATAGGAAATTTTTTTCATGCATAAACGCATTGTGCGATTTTGAGATGAAGACAAATGAAAGAAAGGCAAAAATTAAGTAGGTGTTCTTAAAATGATAAGTAATATTTGTTTATGCATAACCGATGTTGTTCTTAATGGAAAGTGTTAAACTTATACAGCATGTCATGTTTCGTATCGTCGTGAGATTAGGTTTTTAAACATCAACTTGCCTATAGAGTACAGCTGAACAAATTTTCAAATTGCAAGAGATAAGCTAGTTGATATTTATTTATAAAATGCATTTTCATTTAATCTTTTGTTTAACTTTTGAAAAAATAAAAGCAATGGTCAATATATGTGGCTGTATTTTGTAGGGTGGGGCAGTAAGTTTAAAAGGTTAATGGGAGTCATACTAAAGATTAGCATGTAATTTAAACAAGTTATTATGTCTCCCTTTCTTTTTCTCATTCTTTCCCTTTCTCTCGCTTTTTTCTCCCTCTCCCTCTCTCTCTATACATATATGCACCTCTCTCTATATACATATATACATATCTATCTATCTATCTATCTATCTATCTATCTATATATATATATGTATATATATATATATATATGTGTGTGTGTGTGTGTGTGTGTGTGAACACATTTATTTATATTTATATATTTAAACAAGTTTCAAATCTGTTTAGCTCTCTCCCAATTTCACTTTCTCCTCTTTTGCAGACACATCCAAACAAGGGCGCGAACATATATTTATATATATATATATATATATATATATATATATATATATATATATATATATATGCATGTATGTATATGTGTGTGTGTGTGTGTGTGTGTGTGTATTAAAGTGGACACTGAGATTAACACCATCGGTTTCATACTTGAACGAAATATTCAAGATATGGTGACCTCAGTCTCCACTTTTATATTTTCATAATCACTATCTCATTTACCCATAAATGTTGTTTATCCTAAAATTATACATACATACATATATATATATATATATATATATATATATATATATATATATATATATATATATATATATAGAGAGAGAGAGAGAGAGAGTGAGAGAGAGAGAGAGAGATGTGAGAAAACGACATTATTTTTGCACCAACCTAATAATAATCCATTGGTATACAATCCAAGTCAATCCTAATAATAGAAAATATTAAAAGTGATCCACAAAAAGAGCTCAATGTATTTATTATAACAGAGCATAAAATTGAAATCCAAGATTATATCATTCGAATAGCTATTTCGGCCCACAAGTAAGTAAGGCCTATAAGTAAGTCTTGTGCGCCGAAATAACTATTCGAATGTAATCTTGGGTTTCTATTTTATGTAATATGTAATATATATATATATATATATATATATATATATATATATATATATAGATAGATAGATAGATAGATAGATAGATAGATAGATAGATTGAATATAAATATAATGGTGAACATTGAAGTCAACACTCAGAGGCGACAGGCTATTTCATGCTAGACGCAATCGTAAGGCCCCTATATATATATATATATATATATATATATATATATATATATATATATATATATATATATATATATATTGTGTATTTAGGTAGCAATCCTTCATTTATACATATTTCATTAAAGACGACAGACAAGGTACTATTGCAATTATTTTTTTGAGTGCGTAGAAACTGTTCTGTTTATTTATAAAAGAAAAGCCAATACAATAATAGTAAGTACACAGTCACATTCGGAAAATAAATCATCCCCATAAATCTAGAAAAATACACACAACACATAGACCCAGTTAAAAGGTAAAAATAAAATCATCCTTGATAATGGCTAAAAGTATAAGCGAAAGCGCTTGGAATTACAGAACATTCAGACAGTTTCTACACACTCTGCGTACTAAAAAGAAAACACTTGTTCGAACACAAGAACAATTAAGAGAGAATAATAAGTACCATGCAGAATTTATTTATCCAAACATGTTTTATTAAATACAACCGTCTAAATGTTATTGTATTTTCTCGATTTTTTAATAAGATTTTGTAGACGGAAATTCCTGTTTTTATCTGTTTGAACGGTCATAGAAACTAAGTTCTTAAGCGTATGTTAGAAAGTGTGGTCCTAACTCTATGTAAAAGTGCGTTTCCAATATGACTAATTCTAAATCGAGCGACCCAAAAACAAATGTAGTCGATAAAATCGTGTCCACCATATTGAAATCACGCCGTTCTTTATAATGACCGACCCGTTCAAAAGTATTTCAGCGAAACATGAACTTCGTTTAACTTAATGGTGTCCCAATGAACTTCTCTTTCGAAAATGAGAAAAATACAATAAAAATTAACAGAAGGTTCTTGTCTTGTTGAATTTAAGGGGACTTCACCGAACATATGTTTCTTTATTACTTGAAACATCATTTTACTGGATACACGCATTTGAGTTACTATCCCATAGTAAAACATAATCTCTCTCTCTCTCTCTCTCTCGATATATATATATATATATATATATATATATATATATATATATATATATATATATATATATATATATAAATATATATATATATATGATAAATCCTAAAGAGCCAGGAAAACCAACTTAGCGTATTGAACACTCTACGTTTTAGTTTTTACTACTCGCTTGTATTTTGTTTTTTTCTTTGGAAAGACTTAAGGCACTGGACGATTTGTTTCGCCCTGTTCTAATGTTTTTAGTTCTTTCTTTTATTTCCAATTTTTTTTGTCGGGTACTGATTTGTTTTAGGTTGTGGTCTCCGAGTTTTTTCCAAACGAGTATCACTATTAATATATATATATATATATATATATATATATATATATATATATTAGGTTGGTGCAAAAATAATGACGTAATAATGTCGTTTTTTAACGTTAAAAAATACGTCAAAAAACGACAGTATTACGTCATTATTTTTGCAACAACCTAATATATATGTGTGTGTGTGCGTGCATGTGTGTGTGTGTGTGTGTGTGCAAATATATAGATAAACAGGAAAGAACACGTTAGGTTAATAATCCGAAGTTCTTTAGTATTTTTGTTTTTATTTTTAAAAACTGTGCTCAATACAAAAGTAGAGCCTAAATTATAATTATTTTTAAAAGAATATGATTATTTTGCTGTGTAATTTCGCTTTTATATATATATATATATATATATATATATATATATATATATATATATACATAAACGCGAATTATGCGATTTTTGAAGTTCTAATTTTGAAGCTAATTTGACTACAGAAAATGGATATGTAGTTTGGTCAACGGCGTAGCCAAGGCCATCATTACACACGCTAATTTTATATCTCATGTATGACGCGACCCTCGTAAAATTAGCTTCAAAATTAAGCCTTCAAAAGTCATGATACGCGAGTGTATACGGTACAACCATTCAAAGACATTTTGTTAAAACCAACATAAAATATCAGTTTTTTTTAAATTTTTGTTATAAACTACAATGTGCATATAAATGGTCAAAGATGGAGATCAAACTTGTAGAGAAAACCTCCGAAGTTTATTAATTTTTGTCCGAGTCCTTTTGAACATATTTTCATTATCAGGAACGTTTAATGCTAGATAGAGAAGTGGTATTATTAATTTCATTCTCGATATATGTTTACACAGACGCACATACACACACACACACACACACACACACACATATATATATATATATATATATAGAGAGAGAGAGAGAGAGAGAGAGAACGAGTGAGAATTAAAAGATATTAATATTGTCTAATAAGTGTAGCTTTATTAATGAATCTAATAATGAATGAAGCCGACTTTCATAAGAGTCATTGAATTCTCTTCGATGAAAAGATGTTAAAACAAAAATGGTAGCCAGAGTTTATCAGCTTCGAAATTTGTGAAGTGCTTTAAAAAAAAAAAAAAAAAAGAAAACATTTTGAGCATTTCAAATAAATGACACTTTAAGCCGAAAGCGCTCACCTGTTCCTTGGGAATTTTCTTTGAACAAGTGCTATATGATGAATCTGTTGACATTCCCGGTAGGAAATTTAGTTAAACGCACACACTTACACACGCATACAAACACACACACACATACACTCATTCATATACAAAGACATATGCACACACGCATACAAACACATATAAACACATGACTGCGTAAACACACACATATACACACATATACACACATACATACATATACACACATACATACATATATATTGTATATTTGGGCAACAATACTACTTTTATACATTGTTCCTTATTCAGTTTTTTAATTTTTATATTTATTTCTTTAGTTTTCAATTCAGTTTTTTGTAGTTTTCTATTCAGTTTTTTAAAGTTTTCTATTCAGTTTTTTTATTTTTCTATTCAGTTTTTTTATTTTTCTATTCAGTTTTTTTTTAGTTTTCTATTTGTTTTTGTTTTTTTTTGTAGTTTTCTATTCAGTTTTTTGTAGTTTTCTAATCAATTTTTAAAGTTTTTATTCCGTTGTTTGAGTTTTCTATTCAGTTCTTTTAGATTTCTATTCAGTTTTTTTTAGTTTTTTATTAAACAATACACACAGACAAACACTCATACACACTCACACACACACTCACACACATACACATATATATATAATTACTTAATTATGTTACGCTCTCGGTACACCTATGATGTACTTGCCGAAAATGTATGCACATTTTATTAATTGCTGCTGCGGTTATCACCAGAAACAATTTCATAATAAAGAATACATTTATTAATAAACAATTCTCTTAAAATTGTACATTAAATTATTTTCAAAACAATCCGTACGTAACTTGGTGTTTGCAATGCAGTCTCTCGACGGTATTGCATATTTCGGGAGAACTGGATGCTTAAACTTAGACATCATTTAAACTTGAAGAACTATGCATTTCTATCGAAACTTTATTCAGACATGTATTTTTTATTATGAACGTGAGTAATTGTGATACAAAACCTTTTTCTGCACTTAGCGACAACATATATATATATATATATATATATATATATATATATATATATATATATATATATATATATATATATATATATAGTCGTTTATAATACATTCAAAGATATATGTGTACAAGAATGCTTATATCTACGCAAACGTTATACACAAACATTAAGAATCTGGGAAAGAAAAACTCGGTTTTGTCTTTGGCATACATCGATATATCAATAGAAAATTAATTAAAATAAAAATATTTGTTTTATACAGATCTCTACATAATCTCCTTCAGTGTCAATGAACTTAATTCTGTGTTGTATGTTAATCATCTTATATTGTGCAGGGTAAATTTACGATCAAATTTCAGCCAATAAATATATTTCAAGTGATCAATTCTTGTATATAAACTTTTATGGCCACTCGTATATATGTATATATATATCAAAACACAACGGACACGCTCTGTCGATTGCGTTTAGCATGAAACAGAATGTCGCCTCTTTTTTTTTTTTTTCCTTTCTTTCCGAACAAACATTTATTTTTATTTCATAGGTGACTTTCTCTTTTAATTTAAATTATTCTTAAATTTATATCCCGGTTATAAAAATTGTTACCGTACAAAAATTTTGTCGCAAAAAATTACGTAAAAAATCACCGAAAACAACCATAGTAATGAAAACTTGGGAATCCAAATTTCGGGAGTGTGGGGTCTGGATCCAACCTGGAATATTTTTAATTTCCTCAAGGAGTCGGCCTGATTCCAAAAAGGGATGATATGTTGAAAAAGTGTGACACACTGACATACGCATTTATTTATTTAGATATCATAGTAAAATAGGCGGGATCAAAGGTGGGGCGTAGATTCGATCTTTTTCAGGTAATGCTTTTTTTACTAAGATTTATCGAATGCGCAAGTCAATAGACGTACTAAAGTTTAACAGATAAAATGGGGCGTCTATTTCAAATAGAAAATATTCACTTTTATAACATTTGAAGTAATTAACTATGTCTCTCCCCCTCTCTCTCTCTCTCTCTCTCTCTCTCTCTCTCTCTCTCTCTCTCTCTTTACGTTTTACCAGTTTGTGATTGGAAGGGATAATTCCGACGATGATATAAATTCAAGGAGAGCTCAATGTAGACTACAGAGCATAATAATAATAATAATAATCGAAAATGTGGGATATGGAAACATCAACAATCCCTGTTGTAGTTGTAGCCCTAAGACTGGTTGGAAAAGATTGCAGCAGATTAATTAAAGGGATTCCTGGAAGTCCATGCCTCAAGGAGATACAAAAAATTGTTCTGACAAGTACAGCCCACACTTTACGAAGGGCTTTATCTATTTTTTTTATTTTTTTTTTTTTTTCAGTGGAAAGTGTCATGATGCCGTTTCTAACCTTAGGTCCCTGGACGGGACCCGGAAAGAAATGTGTAAACGCAAGAAATCAAAGAAAAATAAAAAAATAAAAAAATAAAATAATAATAATAATAATAATAATAATAATAATAATAATAATAAGACGGATACTTTAATTATACATTTCGGTTATAAATTTATTTCATGAACATCTCTGTTTTCAGGAAATAAATTTATAATTGAAATGGCTAATTAAAGTTTCCTTCTTCTTCTTATCACTATATATATATATATATATATATATATATATATATATATATATATATATATACTGGAATCTCCTGTCGATTTCGACCGTATGACAAAACGACAACCGACAGTATCGAAGATTTGTGCAGAACCAATCACATTTTTTAAAAGGGACAAATACAGAGAATCGGGGCACAATGTGCCACAAGGTCCCCAAACAACCCCACCGCTGTTTCTGAATTCAGATTTGTCCTTCTAGACCCGTTGCCAATCAAGGCTCTAGAACTCAGTCTGTCCTGCTATTTACTCATAGCTAGGGGCGGAGGGAGAAGAGGATTCATACCTTTCTCAAGGGTATTAGCACGCAAGTGACATGTTCATCATTAATTAATCATAGCTAAGGATCGGAAGCTCATGAATGATTAAAATAAAGTTCAAATAGATATATATTATTCCAGGATGATTTTGCACCTTATTCAAGATGATCTTTGCCCCCTCTAACCTTCTAATTTTCTGTCCTGGATTAACAAGGAACCTCACAGGTTTCACATAAGATTTCATTTTAAAGACTTTTTTCACTGCTCTTTGGACTCTCATAGCAGAAACTCCTCTTTCACGTGGCAAACATCTTATGAATTGAGTTGGATCTTTTCTAATTGAACTCTTTAGCCCTAAATTGAAATGATGATCCCTTTTCCTATTGTAACCTCCTCATCCAGTTTTCCTCTATACTGTTTCATTTTTTAATCTTATTCACAGTTCTCTTGATGGTTCTTCAATGGACTTTGAAGATGGAAACCAGTGTATGAATACTGGTACCATTACTGAAGTCCTGAATGATCTTTTTCCTCTCACCATTGATCATCTGAGAAGACAGTGGAGTGGACACAAAACGATTTTATCCTTTTCTTCTTTTAGCAGAATAATTCAAGATGTTTTCAGTGACAAATGACGGCTAACCGTTTTATCTGAAAGTCTGGAAAAAAGAAACTCAATTAGTTTACTGTTAATTTAGATATTAGATACATACCCTCTATTGAAAAGTGCGATGGAAACCCTTACTTTTTACAAGAAATTACCTCCAATTAAAATTAATTATGAACACGGCCACAATGTTATTGCCGTATTCGGAAACTGAGACTATGCCTAGATTTCAACAGTATTTAGATTCTCCACATGCAAACAATTTATTAGAGTCACCTAAGCAAAAGAATCCTTTAAAAATTGATGAAAGTTTAGGAAATGCCTACGTCAAGTATTTGTTTAAAACTTTAGTCGTATTTTACTGTCTATTTTTATTTAAGTGTGGCTGGTTCAATGGACAGCGACTCGGAACGGTAAATCGGAGGGCCGAGTTCGATTTCCAGTTGAGAACATTACATTCACTTAAGCGCAAATACCCTTGGGAAATGTGCGATTCCCTCCCATTCTCCAGCTATGGGTTAAATAAAAGGACTTTCATCTAGAAAAATCCTTGTTATTCTCAAAACATTGTTAAATATTCACCCGCCAAAAACATTTTTACAATACGAAATATATTTCTGTTTAAAATAGAATGCAAAAGGTTGATAAGCCGTAAAAAGTAATAATTTTCGATTTGTTTGAACTTAGCCAGAAGTGAGATGGGCTCCGCTAGGCTGACTTTGATATTTCTGCTATGACTGCAGTCCATTTGGTGCCCTTACGACCTCAAAATTAATGCCTATTTTCATTTAGAAAGTGTTGTGACCAAGTAATTAGTTAAAGAAATAACAAATTAAGGGTTGCAGATATATCATATATTAAACAGTAAGTACAACAGAAGAGTATTACACGACTAGTGAGTGTGGGTCGGTTGACCCAGCGTTCAATCTATTCACCTATTCTCCCAAAGCCTTCTCTCCTACTAATCTTATAGTAGGCGGAAGAGTCCCACACAGACTCTTTAAAGGGGGGACACCACAACAGAAAGATAACACAAATTAAGAGCATATTTTGAAAATGTATCTGTATAAAGATTTTTCAGTCCTTTAAATATTCGGGAATTACAATATTTATCGGTGCATCATATAACCTTTTTCCCTTGTGACGGCGTCTGGTTTTCCGTTTCTACAACAGACACAAATTCTTGCAAATTATGCAACAAATTTTGACAATAATTATCGATATTACATTCACTTCTGCTTGTTAAACATCTTGCATCCAATCCATCCATACTTTTCTCAGACACACTTTTGTTCGTCGGTTTTAAGTTTTCTATTCAAACAAATCGCTCGGGATGAATGTATATTAGCCTTTGTGACAAATCAGAAATGTAAAAAAGAAGAAAAAAAAGTACAACACAAAGCGTAAGGATAATTTAATTTGATTTGGGATTCAAATGATCGACTGTATTCAAAACTTTGACCGAATCGATGAAAGTTTACAAAAACAAATTCTCTTCAAAGGAATAACCTATTTGTAAGATTGAAAAAATACTTTTCTTTCTTTTAACTTAGTACTTTGAAAATCTCCGATAACCATGGATCTACATATTCAAATTTTCATTATCATGTTATTAATGAATATTTAAATATTTAGATTCTTTGAAATTCTTCTTTTGAATACAAAGTAACGAAAATATTTCCTTTGTAATGTAGAAATAAACGAGCTTTAATATTCTTTAGATTACCATTTGGATATCATCAGTATTTAATAATGAAAGCATTCTCGTTTGAAATTCCCCGTCCAACTATTATATTCTTGAAATAAATTAATTCAAATTTAAAAGCGTGAATTTCATTTTATGACATAAGTATTTAATGTTCAAACATTGTTAATATTTGAGGATGAAATAGAACTAATGTCTTTAATTTAATTACAAAATTTCAGCTTCCATTTTTGAAACATGGTTAGAACAGTGTAGCGAAAAAAAAAATATTTCAAATCAATTAATATATAATATTAATGCTCTGTAAATTTACATTGAGCACTATTTTGTAAAAATAAAAATATATATAAGAACACCGGATTATATATCTTACTGTTCTTTCTTTTTATTTATATATACATATATATATAAAGTTTATGTTTAATTTTGAATACGTATATTTTGAACATGATACAATTACTCAGGAAAATTGATACGCAAAAACGTGAATGCGCATTTTTGAGTAGAGACCCTATTTTTTAAAATGAGGGAATTATGTCGACTGACCTGCGTATAAGAAGTGATAAAATTCATAAATTCCTCAGAAAAAAAATATTTGTGTGTATGTATATGTGTTCGTGCGCGCGAGTGTGTGTAACAAGTTTTAAAATAGGGATCATAATATAATATTTTAGGATTAAAATCTATTCTAATAAAATACAATCTTGATTAAAATCGGATAAAATAAATAACTTAAGGTGACTTTCGTCGGACGCTTCGTCAGAAGTAAATAAATCATCGGGATGTAATTACTGAAGGGATTGTTTCTTTCAATAAGATCTTAAAAGACGACATGAGGGGAGGGGCAGGGAAACGGATGTGATCCAGAATGAGTCAATGATCTTTCAAACAATTTTAATTTGTGTTTAAGTTCTCTCTGGACTCTGTGTGTTGATCACAAAAGCTCCTAGGATATTCAGATGGTGTTTTGTACAACGGTATCTGTGCAGAATGGAGAAGAACTCTTCTAAATAGTCGTTCTTAGCAAATGTTCACCGATGGCTGACTCATGTGTCTGTGAATGCCCGGATGTTAATGTCGTATGCCTACGGATAGGACCAGGCATATGTAGCACAATTCTCACCTCCAGCCGTTAAATAGTCAACATCGCACTGACATTTATAGCGATGAATAACTAAATTTTGTTTGAGGTTAGGCAAAATGTCTTTACGGCCAGAGGGGAACGCACTTCTCGACGAGAAGATGGTACATATTGCAATAGAATTAAAACAGAGCTTTATAGTTGTTGAGATGCTATCGGCAAAAAATTGACTACGACCCATGGTAGTCTAATATAAAGAGGGATACTTGGGGATATCCAAATGTTTTAATAACATTTATCTTAGAAATTTTAAGTTTAATGTTACTTAGAAAAACAATATTACAATAGTTATTTGTGAGGAAATTGTCGGTGATTTGTTTGAGTTCAGCATCTAATTTACATTCCGAGCATATCATGAGTGCATCGTGGATAAGAAGTTTGATAAGCTTAATTTTCCTAGAATTTGGGGTAAGGGAATCCGAACTAAGATATAAGCCTGTAAAAGTCGATTACCTGTATACGCGAGAGTCGAAAAGTTTTCTCAGCTAAAACGTCTAAGAAAGGCAAAATATTATTTTTTCCTTCCATCGTAAACTGTAAGGAGGGATGAAGGTTGTTGAAAAAATCTATTCACCTTGCTATGTGATGTAAAAAACGCGAAGGTATCATCAACATAACGCACATAACAGTATCGTTTGGAAACCTTACCAAACATTTGTTTATACTCGAACCCTACGAAAATATTAGCCATAATAGGTCCTAGAGGATTACCCATCGTTACTCCATCAATCTATCGATACATAACATTATTGAAACTGAATGAGACAAACTTAGTAGCCATCTCCATCAGCCCAACAAAAACATTCTCAGCAAAGGAAGGGGCCTCAATATAAATAGTCGTCACAAATGACAATAATTTCCTTTAGGGTTATAATGGTGAACAGACTAGAGGTATCAAATGGCACAAGATATTCGGTATCAATAGTATGCTGTGATTTACGTATATATGACGCAAATGAAAGGAACCTGGAATACAGTAGTCGGAGTACAACTTCAGAACAAGATAAAGAATTTCGACAAATTACCTTGCCAACACATGCTGGGTGGAATCAGCCAAGGAAATGATAGGTCTTACAGAATTTTTCGGTTTTTGAATTTTAGCTATAGACCATACGCCCTTGATCGCTGGAGACCTACAGGGCGAAGTCTATCATACACCTGCTGAGAAAATAAAATTTTGTGAAATTCAAGAAGTCTTCTTTGAAACTTGATTTCCGTCTTCAAGGTGTCATCAAACGAGATTATTACCTAACTTCTTAAATTTGTTGATGTCATCCAGTAGATATTTTAGTAACATAAAATGAATAAGAATAACTACACCTGAAACTTTATCAGGTGTAGTTAATCTAAATATCTGTCCTGGATTTTAATAATTTGGCGGTCTAATAATGGTTCTCCTGCCAGAAGAACTCATTAAAATTGATAGGCAAATTTACGAATCTATGGGAAGATCATTTAGGTGGACTTTAAGGTAACCTAAATTTTCATTGAAAGTGTTTTTTTGTGATTTTTGTTTCAATTGGGAATATAACATTTTAAATTCGCTGAAAGTTTCAAACTTATTAATATTCTAAAGGGGCGGGATACAACAATTTAATCCACTGGCCAAAACCAATTTAGCAGTATCAGATAAACAATAAGCAGACAAATTAAGAAAATGTTTATCTGATGCAATCCGTGAACCAAATTGTCCGAAATTTTTAAAATTGTTCTGTTTTTTGTGAAGACGTCAGCTTTGGACAAATATTTAGAAAAATCGGAATTTATCAAAGAAGGATAAAATGGACTACACATTGCCCCAAAGTGATTGGAACTGAATTTTTACGGAATTTAGTCTTTCAGAATAATAAAGGTTTTTGTCTCTAAGAAAGATACATTCAATGCTACAGGAATTTAGGCATCTTATTGTAGGGATGATATGGCTCTGGAAACAAGACTTCAAAAACCTAATCTTAAATTGAAGGAACCGTAGTTTACTCCTTAAACGAATGGTACTGTAGAGGGTATTCATAAACTTTTGGTTGTATCGACAACATAAATAAGCAAATAGATTTTTCGTACCACGCCATGATAAAACAAGTTTTAAAATAGAGATGATAATTGCCTAAGTCTGGATGACCCTATTTGTCCTTCTCGCCTCCTCGTGGCTTCTTTTAAGATCTTATTTAAAGCAACCACTCCTTCAGGAATTTAAATCCGACGATTTGTTTAATTCTAACGAAATCATATTATTTTATGATCCCTATTTTAAAAATTTGTTGTGTGCTAATATATATATATATATATATATATATATATATATATATATATATATATATATATATATATATGCGTTTAATCATTGTTGCATCTGTGTGTTGATTCAATGTCCACTTTTACATGTACATAGTCCCTATCCCTCATATTGAGAACTTTAACCAATAAATATATACCTTAAAACTTTATTTTATCATATATATATATATATATATATATATGTGTGTGTGTGTGTGTGTGTGTGTGTGTGTATACACACGCACACACACACACATAAATATATATTATAATTATTTAAAAAAAGTATGATTCCATCGCTACATACGAGTTCTCAAGTTTCAAAAACAGAAGATAAAAACTTCAATTTACTTATAGAAATTAATTTGAATTAAATTACCCAGCTCTGTTTCATCCTCAAGCGAATTTTTGAATAACTAATTTTGAAATTTACGGAGTTTTATATAATTTAGGCTCTACTTGTGTACTGAGCAGTGTTTCTTTTCTCTTTTTTTTTTTTTTTTTTAAATAAAAACAAAAATACTTAAGAACTTTGGATTATTAACCTAAAGGTTCTTTCCTATTTTTCTCCAAATTTGCACACACACACACACACACACACACATATATATATATATATATATATATATATATATATATTCTTTTAGTGTTTATTTTATAGATAATTGCTTTAACGTTGTGTACTGTCAGTTGATGAAGTATCTTTGGCTTGTAGTCCGAAATGTCATTGAAACATGTGAACTGTCCAATATGTCAAACGGCGCGTTGCCTGTTTCTGGCAAATGTGACTTTGCATCGATGACTGTGTCCTTTCGCTATTAAATATGACCCAATGGTTTCATCGAATCGCACCGATGGAATATGCCACTCAGACGTGACATTCACGTCACTTGTGAAATCCAGCGTACGCGATTATTTTCTCAGCAAATATAGATGAGTTGATGGTGCCACGCCTTTCGCTATTTTGTGGTCACTATTAACGCCTCAGATTGCCATTACCTGATCGGAAATCTCCCTATGTGGCAAATCTTAAAAATAAAATAAACAAAAATTGTCCCCATTATCGGGGGTGGGATGGTGGATATCTGAAACCGCGGATAATAGCTAATCCTATTCCTAGTATATTTTTTCCCTGTAGATTCCCTGCATGGGGTTTTACGGACATAAACCCTTGTAATTCTAACTCTTCCTGCTTTGGATTTCGTAGTAAGTTGTTTTTTACCAAGTGGAATTGTAAACTCAAATCACAACTGGTTTTAAATTCAAACTTTTCTTATTCTAGACTGGTTGCCAATCAAAGCTAGGGAGTCTAATCTATCCTGTTATTAACCCTGAGCTGAGTGAGGAGGGGAAATGCATTTATAAATTTGCAAATGTATTTGGGATTAAAGGGAACACAAATGCCTCGTTTTGAATTTGGTGCCGGCGCGTCAATATTTGCATATGATAAAGTTTAATTTATAAATTAGAATCGGTTGGAGATTAACAAAAATAACTAATAATAATATCGTACTTGGATAAGTATATTTCATTTTGGTCAAAGAGGATCCCCGAGTGACACAAACACCACCACTGAATTTTTTCTCCCTTTGATATAAATTAAATTTAAATGTGAACAATGAAATGACTCCTAGGGTACTTGGATAAGTATATTTCTTTTTGATCAAAGGGATTCCCAGAACTGGTGGGGGTTACTTAAGCCTTCACTGATTTTTTCCCTTTAATTTAAATTTTAATTTGAACAAGGGAATTACTCCTATCGAAAATATAGAAGGGGAAAACCAGACGGAGATGGAGGCTACATTGACAAGACCAAAATGAGACAATATAGACTTAAAGTTTAGCAAAAATCGCCAATCATTGGGTAGTGCCAAACTATACATATTTTTGCGACACTTCAACAAACATATCAAAGAGATCAGGTCAAACAGACATCCCCCAATGATTTTTCCCTTTGATTTCAATTAAATTTGAACAAGGAAATGACACCTATCCAAAATAAAGGAGAAAGCCAGAAGATGGAGGTCACAGCGAAAAGATCATTGAGTAATATTGAAATGTATCATTTTTCTCCACAAATTATAACAATGATTTAAAATCAATCATCATTTTCTTACAAAAAAAATGTGACATGCAGCAAGGTGTGATTAATTCGGCTAGTCTCATCATAGGATTAATTTTCTTTTGGTTTCATTTAAAGAAAGCCTTTACGGCTTTTCTTTGACATATGCAAATTACCAGCACCACTACTGTTGTTTAATAGCTGATCTCTCAAGCCTTTGAAAATGAATTCTTTTTTCTGTTGCGTTTGATCTTGTCCTGAAACTATAATTTTCTATCAATAATTTGTGCTTATCCTTAATGTTGGGTTCTATTTTCTTCGTTATCTATATGTCTATAGTTATTTTTTTTTCAAATCTACCGTGATCTTTATTTTTGTTGTTGCCTTTTGTTTCATTCTCTCGTCAAATACATGTCGGGTGCTAATTTTTTTGCATGTTACACATAGACGCAGTTCATTGTCGTTCAAATACAAATTTTGATAGAAATGACTGGATATGTTTCACAATATAATATTGTATACGTAACGAATTGAAGCTAATGATAATTCAGCCTCGCTTATAAGACATCATAAGGCCGCTTTCTAGTGCTTTTTTCTTCACGTCCAGACTCAGAAACACGTCTTATGGCCACGGATGAGATCGCGCCAAACGATGGTCGGTCAGCGTAACAGACAACCTCCATGTAAAAGAAACCTGCCATAGAACGAGATTTTAACCAGCAAATTTATCTTTTGATTTTCAGATGTCATTATTGGTTAATCGTATGCCTTATGACATATTATGGGGATATCTCTTTCGAGTCTCTTGTTTACTAATCCTAGTACAAGGCCACATGTGTATAAGAGCCATGAATAAACAAACTCAGTATATAGCCAGATTAGCTCGCTAACCATTACCTAGTGTCCAGATTCTTTGGCGGGGACATGATGTACAAGAATGTTTTGTTAGCTGATTTTTCAAGCCATTGAAAATAGTTTTTTTTTTTTCTTGGTGCAACTCCATTTTGTCCATAAATCTCTTTTAAGATCTTGCTGCAGAGTCTAGTCCCACAGCTGAAACTTTTTTATCTTTATTGAATGACTCACGAATATGTTCTTGTCCCAGATGAAGCTAAACCAATTTAATATCATAGCACTAGCTTTACGCTATCACTAACGGCTACCTCTGTAAATGATATAAATAGAGAACTTATTGATTCTATGACAGAATTTCATTATGCTGTTAACTGATTGATTGCAAAAGACTCGAGTTATCTTGTGAAGTCAGAGTTGTGATCATCTTGTTTTCGTGCGTTCATCGGATAACTGTCATTTGAGCCGTTGCTTGTACAAATATGACAGGAAAATTCGTGGGAAATAATGTTTATTAGACTAAAGCTGTTATCATGAAATCATACACTTTGTTCATAGACACATACACGTATATATGGCATCATTTAATATCTAAAATACAAAACAAAAAAAAATCCACTAAACTAAGTTTCATTTTTTCAAGTTTTCAGATAAGATGTTTAGACATCTTGATACCATTTGTCGTATGATTCAATGGATCTGTGTCATGTGTTCTCAAGGACACATGGCACAGTGAATAAAGGCGTTAGTTACATCCAGTGACAGGACCCAAAGATTGTGAGTTCAATACCTGGTTAAGGCGCTGGAGAACTTTCATAGGGAAATTAACAGGAGATAACTGACATCCAATAAACATGGCACGTGGAATTAGAACAGTCTACCCCAGTGAGCTAAATAAAGTGCTCAGTTCGACATTCCAATCACCTGAAGAAGGCCGGAACGTACAACAGCCGAAAACGTTGTAATAAATATGGCGACAAAGATGAGGACAATAGTCCGAATAATTTAAACAGTGGACAATTTATCGGTCACACCATATATATTAGCTCCTAAAATGGTTTTGATGGTATGGCTACTGTTATTATTTATTGATCTTATAATATATGTATGCATATAGCCAATTCCTGCTGCAGATGGTTGCACAGACACATCCGTATTTGATAAACACTCACATAAATCATACTTTTGCTGCAAATAGGTTGAACGAACCTTAGATGCAGTTTCTGGGGAATATATATATAAATATATATATATATATATATATATATATATATATATATATATATATATATATATATATGTTGTGGATTCCGCGTGAAAAATCGGTCTCCAATAAATGACAAATGCAAGTATTTAAGCTAAGAAATTAAATGTATTTACACAAAACACAAAAGGTAATGCTGTTAGTAAAATCCAGGAACGCCGGTTAGTATTAATCAAAGATCGATATATACAGCTTCGAATTAAACTTTCTTAGAGTTGGGCGTCCTTGTAACTGACTTCTAACGTCAACTCAATCACAGTGTCTATGTACTTTCCACTCTGTTTCTCCACCCTGTCCCTCTACCCTCATCTCTGACTGACTGTGGCTATTTTATGACAGCAGGACGAGTCCATTTATATCAGAAAAGGGTGGACTCCATAATACCCCCTCCTTAGATCCCTTTTTGGGGGGAATTTTATATTGTGTCCATTGTTTGCTGAAAAATTGCAGGTGCAACTTTTATTCCGAATGGTAGTCTGTTGAACTTGTACAACCCTTTGAGCGTATTAATGCAAAGGATTTTCGAACTCTCTTCTTGTATTGGGATTTGTAGATAAGCCTCACTAAGATCTATTTTTGAAAATATCTTACCGCCGTTGAGCTTTGTAAATACCTCCTCTGGGCTCGGTAGTGGGTAATGGTGGTCCTTTATTGCCTTGTTGAGTCCCGTCGAAAAATCTGCGCGAATTTCTCCTGACTTCTTTTTTACGTAAACCTCCGGTGCAACCCACTCACTAAACTCTGTTTTAGATAAAATCTCAGTTTGTTCAAGTCTTTCCAATTCTTTGTCTATTTTTTCTATAGTAGCAAACGGTACATTTCGCTTCTTTCTGAAAATTGGTTTTCTTTTAATTCTATTTTGGCCTTAAATTTGTTGCATCGTCCCAACCCACTTGAAAATATCTCAGGAAATTGCTTGTATAATTCCTCCTTCAATTTTATAGTATCTGATGGTTCAACCTCTAACTTTTTGCAAAACGAGTTGATAGGTGGGTCCCAAACGTTGAACTTCTGCATCCAGTCGATACCTACTAAATTTTCAGTATCTTTCATGACGTATATCTTAAGTTTTTTTGTTTTGCCGTGAAATTTAACATTCACGATTATTTCTCCCTCAAATTTTATTCGTTTGCCTGTAACCGACTTGGCAATTTTTTGAGTGTGTAACATGGTAGGTCTGTTGAGTTTTTTCCATGTCTGTAAGTTGATTATCGTGAGGTCGGAACCCGAATCTAGTTGTTATTTAATCTTTTTGTTTAAAATTTCCAGTTCTACATATTTCCTTACATTGGTGTTGTCATCATTATTCATCCTTGTAGCTCTTATTCTATTAGTATCTTTTCTATTTCTACATTGGGATGTCTTGTGGCCTTTTTTTCCACATTCATGACAGTTTTTATATCTGAAGCGGCAATCCTTGTTCCAATGTAATCCTCCACATCGATAACATGCTGATGGAGGGATCTTATATTTGTTTCGATATTCGTCATAATTTGTCCTGTATATTGTACTTTTTCTCTTATAATATTTTATTTTTCTTTCCGGGGAGGGTGAAGAACGTAGACTTTTGTTTAACTGACGTATATGAGAAACAGCTGAATCGGCGATGTCCTTTGCGTCTTTCTTTATACTTAAACATCTCTGGCAATCTTCCGATAATTGCTGTAATGTTAGACCCGGTTCATTTTGTAATTTTGCAAGCATTCTTCTACACATTTCGCTATCTTTTGTAGAAACTAGCCTTTGAACAAAGATGAGACATTTAAAATTGTCCGGTGTCAATTCCGCTAGTTTGAAGTCGTCACAATGTTTATTTACGATTGCGGCAAACGTGGAATAATCTTCATTATCACCCTTTACCAGGTTAAGGCATTTCCACCTCCTATGGAAGAGTGATGTTTTGGGGCTGAAGAGTTCTTTAAGACATGTCCCTGCTTCGTCAAATTTTAATTCGTTCGTCTTTTTTGGCAAGATATAATCCACGAACTGTGTATATTCTTCAGTTCCTAATTTTCTAAGCAATAGACGTAGCTTTTTTGCTTCTGTCCAATTTTGACAGTCTATGTTAAAGATGTCTTCATGTCATCTGAAGTAATCTCCAAAATTTTTGTCCTCATCTAGAGAATATTTGAAAATCTCTATGGTATTCCACACTGCGTCTTGTGAAAATGTTGCTTCTTTTTCAATATCTAATTGCTTGCTGCCCGCTACTTTCAATATTAGTTCCCGGAGCTCTGTTTGTCTATCTTGATTTTCCTTTTGCGTTTGTAATATTTGCTTTTGCCATTTTTCTTGTAGCTGTAACTGTTGATCATTTTGGTATTTCTGCATTTGTAATTGTTGCTCATTTTGGTGTCTTATCAGTTCTACCAACATATTTTTAAAATCTTCCATGATAACTCAATTTTATGTATTATTATTCCTCGAAATTGTTTGTCGCTAATTTGTTGTTGAACGACGAGGGAAGGAGTTTTCTTCTGTTGATTAATTTTCCGCGTGTGTTCGCTAAGTTGTTTGTTGTTAGACGTACGAAAAGTTTTTCTTTCCGTGTGAGTATCGAATCTTCGTTCGTCAAGTTTTTGTAGGTTATCCGCGTGAGTTTCGAATCCTCGTTCGCCAAGTTGTTGTGGGTTATCCGCGTGAATTTCGAATCCTCGTTCGCCACCTTTAGACTTCCTGACTGACTGACTGACTGTGGCTATTTTATGGCAGCAGGACGAGTTCATTTATATCAGAAAAGGGTGGACCCCATAATAATATATATGCACATTTCATTAAAAACGACAGACAAGATGCTTTGATTTAGTTTTTTATACAATTTCTCATGCGATCTAATACTTTTTCTTTTCTGATGATAAATTACATAAAAATTGTCCGAATGTTATTTTTAACCGAGCGCTTTCGGCTATACATTTAAACATTTTCAAGGATTATATTGTAACTGTTAAAATTAGAAATGTTTTCATTTTTTTTGTTTCAAAACACGGTAAAGATATTATGTCCATGTTCAAAGTTTATATTATTAACTGTTGGTTTGTTTGTTTTTATTAATAGGGCTTCCATTATGTGTAGCCTTTTTTGCATGCAGAATTAAGAACAATATAAAAAAATGCATAACACCAGTTGACAATAGCAAAAAATTAGATTAATTATTTATTATAAAAAATTTATAACCTCTAACCTTATAGTTGAAAATAATAATTCACCCCCTAGAACAAAATTAAATAGGGCAAATATTATTTACGAATTCAAATGCCCATTAAGGAATTGTATTCCTCAACAAACAACTTTCATAAATAATTATATAGGCCACACTACAACATGTTTAACATGCAGACTAACTCTACACCTTTCTGACAATAGCTCAATTAGATCTCATTTAAATATTCATGGGGACTCTTCGGAACAGTTCAATGTAACCGATGGCACCAAACAAGGATGTGTTATGGCTCCGGTTCTGTTTGCTCTATTCTTCTCTGTTATGTTGAAACACGCATTTTCAGATGTTGTTACTGGAGTAAAATTTCAGTTCCGTACAAGTGGTGGAATATTCAATCACCAGCGCTTCAAAGCAAAAACGCTCCTTCGTAGAACAATCATCAGGGATTTGCTATTTGCAGATGATGCTGCACTTGTTGCAACCTCCCTCGAGGAAGCTCAACTTCTTGCTGATCGGTTTTCTGCTGCATGTAAAGCCTTTGGCCTAACCACCAGCATAAAGAAAACCGAAGTCATACATCAGCCCCGACCTACACCAAAGCAAGTGCACGGTTTGAAATAAAATCAGCCAGCCCACAATTTTCCAGTAACCCCTATCCGAGTCGATGGAAGCAATTTGAAATATGTGAAAAACTTCACATATCTTGGTAGCGTGGTGAATTCAAGTGCATCACTCGATAATGAAATAGCGAATAGAATCTCTCGTCCTAGTAGTGCATTTGGAAAATTGAGTACCCGAATATGGAAAGACCGAGGAATAAGCCTGAAAACAAAGATAGCCGTGTATAAAGCCGTCATACTTACCACACTACTGTATGCATCAGAGTCATGGACATCCTATAGTAACCAAATTGAGCAACTTGACGTCTTCCACAAGAGATGTCTTCATACTATTTGTGGTTTTACTCTTAAAGACCGGGTATCTAATGCAAACTTGTTTACATTTTGCGGCATCAGTGGAATAGAAAGTTTTCTGATCCAATCACAACTTCGCTGGGCAGGTCATGTTGTTCGCATGGACGATAGTAGGATACCAAAGCAGCACATATACAGTCAGCTTGATGGTGGTAGCCGAAATGTTGGACGACCTTGGCTTCGCTACAAAGACAAATTGAAAGCTAACCTTGCAGCTGTCCAGATCGATAGCAGAAATTTTGAGCTCAATGCTAATGATGGAGATGCTTGGAAGAGTATGTGTCACCAGCGAATCAAACATTTCTCCACGGCTGGTATTCACAAATTAAAGGAAACTAGGCTTAGAACAAAAGCGAATGCAAATATACCAGCGACGCTTTCTCTCAACCCTCACGCCTGTATCCACTGTGGCCTTGGGTGCAGGTCTCTAGCTGGACTCAAATACCATCTTCGCCTGAGCGTGTGCAGGCACAAAGAACCGTAAACAGGGATATTTGTCACGACCTTATACGTCGAAATCGACCGGAGAATCCATCATATATATATATATATATATATATATATATATATATATATATATATAATGAGCATGCAATCTTCATGGCCTGATTGCGCGTTGCAGCAGGAAACTGATATTGAGCACTTTTAGCCATAAATGTTTTATAACTTAAAACTATATATATATTTTATATTTTTCCAATTTTCATATGTCCAAAGGTTATGTTTGCGTCTGTTTTCTTTCGATTACCTTCAACCATCTCTTTCATTATCATGAATTGTTGTCACTTGGATGTGTAAATCCCTCTGTTGAGGGGTATACACATTCGGATACTTACCGTCCCTGGGCTGCTGATATCACGGCTACGACTAGCTTGGACAGACTCTGACTAAGTTGGACCAGCTATGACAAGGCAGCGCCAGCTGTGACTAACTTAGACCAGCTCTGACCAGCTTGAACAAGCTATAACCAGCTTAAACCAGCGGCCCCAGTGAAAACTCTCGGGTCCCCACGTTAAAAACTGACCTTCTGTCACAAGCTGACTCAGTGCGGAGGTCAAGTAAATCTCACTAACTGTTGTCACTTTTGTATTCATTTGTTGTTGGCTACATCCTGGCATTTTCAAACGTTATATTCCAACTTTAAAATAAAGAAGGAATTTTAAACAAAGAACGAAGAGAAATGTTCAACCAACTTTGAAATAACGAAAACATTGTAATTTGAACGAATAATAAATCCAGTTTCTTTAAGTTAAAAAACGCAGATTATTAATTTAAAACGTGACTCAACAAACTTAAATTGAAAAAATATATATACAGTAATACAAGTCGCCTCTTCAAAACATAAATGAATTTATGGTAGCGAACGATGTTGAATTCGGATACCTCTAAAAAATATGGATAAGTATTGCCTAGTCATTTTTCTCTCTCCGTACATATATATATATATATATATATATATATATATATATACGCACACACATAAACACACACATACATACATACATAGACACACACACACACACATATATATATATATATATATATATATATATATATATATATATATATATATATATATATATATATATATATATATATATATATATATATATATATATTAAGACATTTTTATGGTTATACATATAGATACAAATATTTAAGTAAATGCTCTGTTTATAATAAACAGTATTAATAACATTTACCGGCCTGAAGGTCCGAGAAATTTTCATAGAAGATATTTGTCCACCGGTTTAAGGTACGTCAGGCTATATGACGGTTCCGTAGGGGATACTGGTTCGATTCCTGTCGGAGGACGGAAACATAAATATTTGTATCTATAAAAAGAATGTATAAACATAAAAATGTCTTCAAATAATTGTCGGACTTTGTCCATTTCCTAATATATATATATATGAGTGTGTTTGTGCTGAAAAGAATGCCTGTTCCCATTCTAGTATGCCGCTCTTTCATATTAACATTTCTTGCGTTTTCAAAACTATTTTTACGAGGGATTCTAGTCAAATATAATTTATTTTATTCAGAGATCCTATCCACAAGCTGTACTAGTTGTGTACTTATAAATTCCTGGTCAATCCTCTATAAAATGTTATTGTTGTAGTTTCAAGGGGAATCAATCTAAATTAAACACCACCACATTTGTCACAAGAACAAACAACAACAACAACAAAAACCGTATGATTTCACCCAAAAATCAACGGAACGTGGGGAATGGACTGGCACATTGTCATGATTAATGTGACGATCATACCGTATCCCCAAGTAATGACGTCTCGCTGTTGCCGGAGTAAGACCATCTGACTGATTGTGACAAGCTATATACCAAGACCACGGAACCGGTTGGCCTGAATGGCTGGATACTTTCAGGACAATTCTCGTAACATCTTAAGCAACCAGGATAAGGATTTTAAAGCAGCAAAGTTTTACCATAATCCCAGAAAGATTAGTATAGCATATGAAATATGTAAGAAAAGAATCGTGGATAGTCCTATCTGGGATGAAGTTATTAGACAAGTAAAAATAAGAGCGAATCAATTTGTCTAAATAGGGATTAAAATTTAAAAAAAAACCCAAAAGAATAAGAGTTGACCATATAAAATTAATTCTTTAAGTTTGCCCAGTAAGCCATATTCCGATAGGGTATTTTCTTATTCCTTTTGGAATTTCACACAAGGAGTTTACTTTATTTCTGCTTACCAAATATCATGTCAGTGTGCCTTCATGTCTCAAAAAATATGGATTCCATATTCTTTTATTATAGAAATACGTCCGCTTCCCTTGGACAATTTTTTATTGGCGGGTAATCTTCTATCCCACACCCTTGTTTGATTTCTTTTTGTATGGGTGTGAACAAAATTTGAGAAAGGGCCGATCGACGTTCAACAAAGATGAAATATCGTCAGCATAAGAAAAGAAAATTTATTCATGGATACACCTGATACTGTCTTAGATGACACTCTTTTATTTTAATATCGTCTCTCACGACAGACTAACGGACCAGATCTTCCCTTCGGTCAGTGATAATTTTACCTGCCCCTGGTTCTAGATCTTTTTCTCCCATCATT
Source organism: Acanthosepion lycidas (assembly GCA_963932145.1). NCBI lineage: Eukaryota > Metazoa > Mollusca > Cephalopoda > Sepiida > Sepiidae > Acanthosepion > Acanthosepion lycidas. The sequence continues at coordinate 2,407,794 of OZ010580.1, forward strand.
CTGACTGAGTATGACTCTTGAGGGATGATTCGAAACAATCGCATTCTAGAATATCGACTGACTGCATAAGTTTTTCATTATTTTACTTTCTGGTTTTCTATTCGTGGACAGTGAGCCATTACTTCGAACATTTCACATCTCGATTTTTACTGTCGATGTACTCATAAGATAATTTAAATCGAAATAAAATCCTCTGCATTTCAGTTGACTTTAGCGATAAAGACTATAATGGACAATAGTGTTCTACTAGTTTTTTCTTATTGGGAAGATGATAAAAATTCGAAGAAGCCTTCAAGAACTATTCGATACAACATGTTCCTGAAGAAGGCTGAGGAAACATTGTCTGAATATTTATAAAGCGAGGCGTAGCAGTTCGAACAATTAATCGAACAAAGTAATCAACTGGAAATGTTATTCCATCTTAGTGTCCTTGAACACTTTCTGATCGTCTGTTAATAGTTTTGTCAAAACGCGCCAGAGAAATGCAAATAGTTCTTGTAGATTTCGGTAGGATAATATTAAGAGAATATCGTTGTCGCAAAAATGTCAGCGATTCCAGATAATGGCCGTAAATTGGTGAAGTGCGATAGATTCGGGAGTTGATATTTATCGTTAGTTCTGTGTTGATGTATAGGTCTATATACAATTGCTACGAACACACCCATTTACGTCGGAGAGAAAAACCTTGTAAACACGTCTACTTAAACTGACAAGGTCACTTTCATTGTAGATAGAAATGTTATTATCCGTTTTTTTCTCAATCCAAAGCTGAGTGTCGAAATAAGAAAGCGTTATGGCATTTTGAAAGTAGAAACACATTTCAGATAAAGACGCGTATCGGCTCGCAAAGTGAAGATTGATTATCATAACTAGCGGATAAAAATGTGGCCAAATCATGCAAAGAGATAGCAGCGATGAAACATGTTGGTTATTTCAAAGAGTTCGCAGTAAAGCTTAAGAAAGTGTTTCAAGCTCATTCGGAAAAAAATAAAAATCATTACATCAAAGGAAAGTGGAATTAAATAAAAACAAGTAAAAGATTGAAAGCTTATAAAAATTTTCCCACTAAAAACACATTTATGAAAGATTCTATCTCGTCCGTGAGCAAAGATGGAGGGTTAGACGATAGATGTTAATAGATATTCTTTGAATACTTCTATATTTATTCATAACTCATATAATTTTAAGCAATTTCCAACGTAACGCTGTGTGTGTCTCATCGCAGATTATAAAAGAATAAAATTGTTCTCAATATCACACCAGATCATAAAAGAAGCCAGATTCAGGGTTCACTGATGGTGAAAAAAATATATATATTATAAAGTCAGAGTTCATTTAATACTGAAGTTCAAAATTTAGCAAGTTTGCCCAGTAAGCCATATTCCGATAGGGTATTTTCTTATTCCTTTTGGAATTTCACACAAGGAGTTTACTTTATTTCTGCTTACCAAATATCATGTCAGTGTGCCTTCATGTCTCAAAAAATATGGATTCCATCGAATTCTTACATCCATCTCCCCACATGTGAAAAAAAATATAGATAATTTTGTGTCATGGATCCAGTTTCGAATCCAGATTAGGTTTTCAGTATTGTTTGAAAGTCGTTACCAAATCGGAAACACTAATCCTTCAGGGAGTTCGGCAGGAAGCTGAAAATAGTGAACGCCCTCCAGGGCCACAAACACACACACACACACATATACATACATATATAGATACACACACACATACACATGCACATATATATATATAGCAAGAGATGCATATATTGGCACGCATACACACGTAGACACGCACACACTGTCTGCAATTAATTGACGAAGTTACAGAAGGAAGCAAAACGTAATGTTAATTATGCAATTAATCCTCGTGTTATCATTTGGCTCGCATCTCTATTAGATTGCAATAATTCATCAACTTCAAAAGTTATTCCCTTGAGAACAGAGAATATGGAGAATATAGAAAGGATTCGCAGAGGACTAAAATGGAGTGCTGTTGTTATATTTGGGCGGAAGTTGTCCAGTCCTGACTTTCCAGTCTTGATAGAGTTGAAAAGCGTCTCGGAATTCTTGTTGGAGAATAATTATTTCCCAACTTTTTTTTCTCTCTCTCTCTGTCTCTCTCTCTCTCTCTCTCTCTCTCTCTCCCTCTTATAGGTGGGATGTGGCGAGCCTCCCACTGCTCTGTCACTACTTCAATGGAAAATGCTCCGACAAATTACATTCCTTGGTTCCGCCTGGTCTAACCTTCACAGCTAGGACTCGACATATCACTGACATAGTAGCAAACAAACAACATTTCCTCCATATTTCATCGGCGAGACGTCAGTTCCACTCGAACCACTTCTCTGTGGAACTGACTCCCAAGAAGATGTTTCCCCGATCATTATAATCTTAAACTGTTCAAGCCAAGAGTTAACCGGTATCTCTATAAACTACCCCTTTGAAGTAAACCTCTACCTCGAGTGCCCCCGGGCCTTGTACAGGCTGAAATTTACTGTAAAAAAGAAGAGAAGAAACTAAGTGATATCAGCTTGGGGAGAGCAGCTGACTGACCCCAGAAGATCTGTTGGGTCACCTAAATATTCTTTTCTATTAAGTATTTGAATATTTATCATGAAATTTCAAATATGTTCTTTGGCCTTCTTCGTGTTGACAGGAACTGTGAAATAAACCATTGAGATTATCGCAAGTGTTAATTGGATTAGTGTTTTAATCATTAATATCTTTATTGGTACTTTTACAATATATATATATTCTTCAGCCTTCAACAAAGATGAGAATACGGCTCCGAATAATTCGGAAAATAATGATATTAGTGCCTTACATTAATTTCATTATTTACTGTTATCTTCATCTTTGTTGTTATTATCACAATGTTTTCGGGCTTGGTGATCTGAGTAAGCTTCAGGCAATTTCGAACAGAATACTTTATTTAATCTACAGAGATAGAGTGTTCTCATTTCCACGGAACTTGTCTAGTTACTACTTAGTATTTGCTATTTTAGTATTTACTATTTAGTACTTTTTAGTTATTGCTTGCCTCTTATAACTAAACACTAAAATACGCAGAAGCTGAGTTAACAATTACTATATAAGCAAATTTACGAACTGAAGCTTTAATCCACTAGGCTATTTTTCCGTGGGACAATCCAGGGTGTGTACGGACGCTAGCTGCTGCCGAGGATTCTGTTGGGTTTTCTGTCATTTCTTACTTTGTACTAACGTCTGAAAGAAATCATATGCTAGACTCATTTCTAATACTAAAAGGAATTCCCATGAACATATTTTACATAACATTAAAAACATTGTGGCATAAATTTGAGATGGGCGTTGATCGTTTCTAATATTACATTTATAGAAAAACTCCGAATAAACGTGATTAATAAAGGGCTACCCCGCTCGACGTTCACGTAGAGTTTAATTTTCCTATTAATATTTCTGTTGTTATGTTATCTGAGTGTAACTTTATCGTTGTACAGTCTAATAACTCTCATTTGTAAAGTTACATTTATTTGTAAAGTTACATTTTATTCATCTCTGGACTTGAATTAATATCGGGAAGTTCACAATTTTGAGATTCTCGATTGGATTTAAATCAGGATAGTTTTCAAGCCGGTTGATAGTACTTAGATTTTCCCACTGGTAAGGCTTGCCAGTGTGTTCGTGCAACGTTACAATTTACGTACGCTTCCTTGGAGTAGCGTCCATCGCAGACAATTGCCTTAGGACAACTAATCGACAGACGGGACAATAGTGTCTTGGTGTTTATAAAAATCTATGGAATGACGGATGTCGCAACATTTTTAAGGCCAAAGAAATTTCACATATACTCTAGATTCATAATACTGCACAATATTGAAAATGACCTAATCTGAAGAAAAAATAAAAATCGATTACACCCTGTCACTCCAGTAGGTCTAAAATTGACTATATGATAGAAGAAAGGAAACTAAAGAGGTTTTTCAATTAATTTCCACAAGGATGTAGATGTGAAGCTTTGCAATTCTCACAGAGATATAACAGGCTATCGCCTTTTTACGCTCTCGAGTGGGAATTTATAATTTTTTTCTGTTATTGGCAGTCCCACGTGTGATTATCGTAAGCACAACTGGCACTACCATCTGTTGGGAAGAGGCACCGATAGCCAGTGAGGAGAGCATCTCATCTTTCGGTTGAATCCACAGATGTACTTGGCTTCTGACCTAAATCCCTGTAACAGTGAGTGGAAAATCTATTTGGTACCATCTGGACTAAGTTATATTCTACAAGAATTACAGAGAATAACTGCCAATGAGATCGCGAAAAATAATTGAACCTTTCAAAAGATCAATACAATGAATTTATTTTTTCAGCAATGAAAGTCATCAAAACATTTTCCATAAAAAAATTTAAGATAATGCCGAAATTGACGTATTTTTAGATATTCATGTTTGATACATGGCCAAATAAAAAGAGGATTTCATCCATCAAAGTCGTAAATAAATGGATTAAATGATATGAATTTTAAACTGTGAATCATATTTATGTCAACCGGCATAAAATATAACATCTATGCTCGTTCAATTTTTTCCTTGAAAAACACATAAAAGATTGAGCTTAGTCACACAAATAATATGTAATCCCATAAGAGATGTCACTGAATATGAGCTACGTCTATCAAAGAATGAAGATATTTGCTAATCCTATTTTAGTCAGACACAAGGTCAAATAGATAAAAAAAAGTCTGTTTTCAGCCAAACTTCCAAATAAAAAATATATACTTGCTTTAAAAATCATCCTCAGAAATTCCAAAACTGTCTAAACGAAAGAACTCACCAGTAATTTTAGTTTAGATTTCTTCTTAGATAAGACTAGAGAGTAGGGAGAAGAAATAGAGATTTTGAATCCAATTTTCCAAGAAGCGCTGTCGTTATTCCAAGAAGACCTGTCGTTATTGCAAGAAGCCTTGTCAATATTGCAAGAAGTCCTGTCGTTATGGCAAGAAAACCTATCGTTATTGCAAGAAGACCTATCGTTATTGCAAGAAGCCCTGTCGATATTGCAAGAAGTCCTGTCGTTATGGCAAGAAGACCTGTCGTTATTGCAAGAAGCCCTGTCGATATTGCAAGAAGTCCTGTCGTTATGGCAAGAAGACCTGTCGTTATTGCGAATAGCAATTCTAAGGCAACGAAAGAAATATATCAAAGTTACTGACGAAATAGCTCAAAATGACTTTCTCATACATGAATATTTCAAACCTTCGTTGACTTGTAAAATATCTCCGGCTTTGCTGAATCTGACAAATATCTGTTATAATTATTGAATTGCTGTCTCGTTTGTTAAAACATGCAAACGGATTGAGTTAACTAGTTGATATCATGGCGGAGACAGTGGACACGGTAATTCTATCCGAATAAGATCATAATGAAGTTTGTTTTCCCTCCGATTCAAATTGTAAAGTAGACAGTCAATAAATAAACATGTCCGAATGAAGCGAGAGTCTGTGTTTATAGCATCTGCCCATCGCGTCTCAGATGTAAACAAAACATTATTTATCTTTCACCTTCATACGAAAAGAGTCGCTATTTCATTGGATTAATTTGAAGTTTTGTTTTATAGATGGACGAATCAATCGCTGATGTCTCTCATCATAGCCGCACTGTTAAAACATTGAAAAATTCTACATGTATTTACATGTATGAAAAAGAACACACACACAGATACACACACAAATACACACACATATATATATATATAACATAAAATTATATTTTTATCATAATATATAAATATATATATATTATATCTGCACACAAGCAAACATATATATATATATATATATATATATATATATATATATATATATACAAATATAGATAACTAGACTCGTTTTGAAAAACCCTCGAATTTTTGATTTGCCAATAATCAAATCAATCTCGAGGGAAAAAAAGGTTTTTAAAAAAGAAAGAGCTACAAACATGAACTACTGCCGAAAAAAATCGCACAGATGCAGGTCTGAAGCCCAAAGAAAAAAAACCCGATACGAGTGAACAACTAACTAACCAAAGAGCTCAATACAACCGTAGAGCAGACCTAGATACACCTAGTGAGCCAGACAAACCTACCTAGGTTTCACCTAAACGGATCGTCAGGGAAATCTCGGCTAACGAGGCAAAGAGAAACGCATATTTATAGGCGATAGCTAAAATTATACCACGTGACCAAAGAACCACAAACACAAATGCCTAAGTTTGGTAAATATTTATTCAACAAAAATGGGGAGGGAGGGAAAAAAACAAAAGAAAAAACATTATGGTGGAATGACAAATAAGCGGGAAACCGTCTAATTTAGTAGCCAAGATTTTTTATGTCTACATACGTTAAAGATTTCAGTTTTGGAGTTGAATAGTTGGTTAGGTTGATCATATAAAGCTATGGCTAATTTCTCCTCTGCACATAATTTACAAAATTTATGGCCTGCTTTATATTTGGGGCATTTTTAAAAATATTTCCCATTTAAGGATGGGGTCTATATTATCTTCTTGTTTGGTTTTCCATATATAGGTAGATAGCGTGGTACTATGCTTAATTTTTTCGTTTTTAAAACTACTCGTGTGGTTATAATATCTTTTTTTAAATTTATCCTGAGTAGCACCTATGTATGTTTTAGGGTTAGTATCCTCGCTATTTTTGTAAATTTTCACTTGATAAACCACGCATTCTTGCTGACATTTTCCCTGTAATGGACAGATGTTTTTGTTTCTACAATTACAAGTAGGAGGATTACTGCGTGGATTATTCCTAGTTTTTTTCTTATTCAATCCATTTATTATAGGCCCTACGTTCGGCATGCAACAATAACTAAGTTTTACATTGTTTTTGTTAAATATTTTATGTAACTCAGTTTGTTTTTTTTGGGAAATGTTGCTCTAATAAATCAAAAAATATATTGCCAATTTTTGTTTTTACCGCTAAATTAAAAGGAGGATTGAACCACAAAATATTTCTTTGCCTATTATTACGTTTATTCTGAGTACTTTTGTGGTTATTTATATTAATATATTCTAATTTATTTTTATGTCCACTCTTAAATAGGGCTTCCTCATAACTTATTTTATTGGACTCAAAAATGTCCCTATTGGAGGAATTAGTAGAAAGGCTATACCCAATATTTTTTGGAATATGCCTTATGATATGGGCTGGGTGGTTAGATTTTATGTTTAAATATTGGGGTTCTTGGTTTGCTTTTTTATACGGGGATATTGTGCCATTTTGTAAATTCAACGTAATATCTAGATAGTTGGTGATTTTCAAATTAGTTTCTATATCGAGATTGAATCCGAATTTTTTAAAAAACTAGTGCAGTTTTTTACGGATAGTGTCACATTTTTGAGGGTTACTATTGTCCACTATGAGTAAACCATCGTCGCGGTACAACCATGGTTATTAAAGTCTATATATTCATTAAGCCTATGGATCAGTAGGCACCCTACTATCTCGCACACCTCTGCTCCATCATACGCTCCCATAGGGTTGTCAAAACCGTTAATATTATCTTTTTTTATCCATAAAGTATTATCGTGGAATAGCAATGTTTTTCTACAATGTCTAATTAGGTTTATTTTGTCATCAGAAATTTGGATGTATTCTTTGTCTAAGCTGAGGGCTTCATTTAGGGTTTTCTCTGCAATAGACGGATAATATTCCTTAATATCATACCTAATGAATGAGCACATTTTATTTTTGTTGTAATTTTCAAACCATTTAATGCAATCCTTAGTAGATTGCCATTGGTTAATATTAAGGAAAGTCCTATATATATATATGAAGAAAAATAGTTTTATGATATGCTATGGGATAAATTGCTCAATATCAGAGAGAGAGAGAGAGAGAGCGTATGTAAATATAAATATAAAAGTGAACATTGAAGTCAGCACTCAGAGGCGACTGACTTTTCATGCTAAACACAATCGTCAGACCTGATTATTGTAGCCCGTCCCCTCTAAATGTTGATTTCAATATACAGAACACGTGGACAATTCTTACACACTTTATGTCCAGGAGAGGAGACACTCATACGAAGAAAAAATAAATAAAAAGCTTAACCGCTGTACCGTGTTACTCCTCTTTAATGAAACTGCCTTTTCGAAGTTCATTTTGAGAGTCTTCTTTCGTTGAAAGTGTTTTCTTGGATTAAAACGAGAATACAATTCTAGTTCGCGTCGAGAAACATTTTCTTTATTAACAAATATAACCTTTATATAATAATAATAATAATAATAATAATAATAATAATAATAATAATAATAATAATAATAATAGCTACACGTTTCCAGGTACATCCGCCTGCCAGGGCGGTTAATAAATCCCTATTACAGACCCCCGATCAAACAATAGAGTCCACCTGTGGTTTATACTGAAACTATGCTGACCTTAGTTACAATTTTGTGGAGTAAGCGCCCAATATAGCGTGATCAATTTTATGAACAACTCCGGAACGCTCAAGACCTCGGTCACGATGATTTGCTGTCACTTGCATTGCCTCTTCTGAGACAGCCGGAAGAGGCATGGGACGTAGAAGTAAAACAATCTACCCCGGTGAACAAAATAAAGGGTTCGATTCGAAATTCCAATCAACTGAAGAAGGCCGGAGCGTACAACGACCGTAACGTTGTGAATATGGCAATGAAGATGAGGATAAGAGGCCTAATAATGTAAATAATGTATAACTTCAATGACAGTTTAATGATTTGAATTCAAACTTTGAGTGTAACGACATATGGTGAAGTTTTATTTTTGAGTCTTAAAATCTGTATAGTTTCGATAGATAATAACGTAGTGTGGATCTTTCCGAAATTAGGAAGATTTTAGGATGCCTATTGTTCGGATAGACTCTCTAAATTTGTAAACATTGTTTCCAATATTTTTGGGTTATTTTGTGTTATTCATAGACACCTCTCTTAAAATATGTTTTTCTTTCTGTAAGTTTGCATCTTCTGTTGCCCTACAGTATTTTAGTCGGCATTATGTTTGTCTCCGTGAGAGAGTAACTGTATATCCTATATATTGTCTCTTTGAACATAGCCCCGAAAGTCATATCCAACAGAGCAAATGAATTCGCATACAACATTTGGTATTACACATGGAATTTTTAATGCGGTTGCATTTGGGACCACAAATTTTTAAAAAATATATATAAAATCGTGGTTTATTACTAACTGTAAGTTTCATATCTCTAGCTATGATATTCTTCTGTACGTTTTTAATCTTGTTCGTAGTTCTAGAGCATCTGATTGGTAATGGTGAAAGGGACTGGTTCCTTATAAGAAAACATTCAAGAGTCACTGGCTGAACTGTTAGCATGACTGTAGGCTGAAATTTCTTTCTTTTATTTTTTAACAGTTTTTCGGGAAATTAAACTTCTGAAGTCAATTTATTCGCAGAAGCTTGTATAAACACACACACACACACACACACACACACACACACATACATATATATATATATATATATATATATATATATATATATATATAATCTCCCAGTCTTGAAAGAAATTGAGCACTTTAAACCATGAATAAACCATACCTTAAAACTATATTTTTATCATTTTATATATATATATATATAAATCAAGATTGAAGACAACACTCAGAGAACAGGCTGTTTCATGCTAGGCGCAATCGTCAGGCCGCGTGTTCCTTTTTATATTTATATTTACATACACACTATCTCTGATATTAAGTACTTTATCCCATAAATATACCACACCTTAAAAGTGTTTCTTTTTATATATATATATATATATATATATATATATATATATATATATATATATATATATATATAAAGAAATATATATATATATATATATATATATATATATATATATATATATATATATATTAGCAGAGAATTTTCTTTTTTAGGCCGAAAACTGTTCAAAGCCACCTCGTCTATATATTTCGAAGTATGAAAATAATATAACTTATGTGGTATTATGTACACTATTTACATTATTCGGACTAGTGTACTCATCTTTGTCGCCATATTTATTACAACGTTTCGGCCGTTGTAAACTCCGGCCTTCTTCAGGTGGTTGGAATGTCGAACTTAACCCTTTTTTTTGCTCACTGGAGTAGACTGTTCTAGTTCCACGTGCCATGTCTAATGTTTGTCAGTTATCAGTTATCTCCTGTTAATTTCCTTCAAAGTTCTCCACTGCCTTAACAGGGTATTGAACTCACACTCTTTGGGTCCTGCCAGTGGATCTAACTAACGCCAATGTGGCATGTGTCCTTGTGGATATTGGTGTATGAATTTCTGGGTATTATAAACCTAATGTCTTCAGGAATCATTTTTTACCAGTGCTCATATTGCAAATTTTGCTGTTATTATTGCATATTTTTTTACCAGAGCTCATATTGCAATTTTCGTTGTTATTATTGCTTTTCTCTGGCACTCCTTATTACTGGTTCTCATATTGTATTCATTTCTATGCTTGGTCGGCTCAGGAGATTTTTGTGGCCTAGCATATGTGCTGATTCCTTAAATTTATGAATTTTCCAATGATGTTCTTTGTCTATGATATCAACCTGATCCCACAGAGGGCGGTTGTCTCCCTTTTCTCCCCATATGTGGTCAGCCATGCCTGATTTTTCCACTTCCCCTCGTGTTACAGCTTTCTGGTGTTCTTAAAGCCTTACCTTAAGGGGGCGGCCTGTCTCCCCTTTATATTTCTTTCCGCAGCTGCATGGGATAGCATACACACATTCTTTAGTCATGTTCTCCTCTATGGGGGGGTGTCTTCCACGGGAGAGATATCTGTGAAGTGTCGTCCAGCTTTTGACGGTTGTCCTGATGCTATATGGACCTCAGATCCTTTGTATTTTCATACATATTTATCTATAGATGTGTATTTTAATATTTCATATCATTTTTTTACATCAAGGATATACCAAATTGACTGATATGTGTGTTGTTGTCAAAGTTGAAAATGGAGTTAGATAAAGCTGTTATGCTGAAAATCTTTAACTAAATGTTTAATTTACGTTTCACAACACTTGTGGCATCCCAGTAACGAAAGTTTTGCTTGCAGAAATATCCAGCTGGAGAACAAAGTGCATTTGGAAACAAATTCTTACATTTCTTAAATAGAACCCAGTTAAGCTTCAACATGTTTTCAAACCTCAATTAACCCTTTTCGTTTTCTCGCCTAATTGGATGTACTTCCAAACAGAATCAACAACAGAGTTCGCCGATCAAATAACAATAAATGCTTCTTTTATTTGTTTGTATTTTGACGCATTCGGAAAATGACTCAACAATCTCTTGCTCTATGCCTTTTTCAATATTTCACTTCTCAAAGCCTAGGAAATCTCACCAGAGGTCAATATTAGAACCGAAAGTCAAAAGACATTATTTTGAATTCTTTCCTTTTTTCCTGTTTTTTGAATTCCACACAAACCTTTCATTTCCGTCTGGCATTTTATCAAACTAATATAAAGTTAAGAAACAGGAATAAACACATTAAGTGAAAATTGGCGCAACACAATCTTCCTAAATTCATTTATCATTGAGCGGTAGATAGAAACATTTTATATGAAATCAATAGGTGAACTAAAGACATAATTTTCAACGCGATTCAAATTTATTTTGGCATAAAAAATGAATTACGAAAACGTAGGAAATAATAAAGTCTGTGTAAATTGCGAATTTGAAAAAAAAAATGACAAAACCGATGGAATTTCAATATACAGAGGCAAAAACGAAAATTAAAGTTTCAAGAAAGTAACTTATACACTCCCGGTTCGTTAATTAAAAAATAATTAATTTTATTTTAATATTTTGATGTTTTTTACTACGAGTAATAATAATAATAATAATAATAATAATAATAATAATAATGATAAAACAAATAGAAAAGTTCTTATCACAGGTATTGAAAACACCTGACGAAGGGCTTTATGTTGTTTCAGTTTTTTTTTTTTACAAAAAGTTTCAGTGGAAAATGTCACGTTGCCATTTCTAACCCCAGAACGGAAGAAAATTAATATACAAGAGAAATAGTAAGGGGGTAGATGTAATTTTTGCCTCTTAGAGAAATTTATTATACTGCGAAATATAAGCAATCCAAATGTATTAAATAAAAGAAGTTAATTGATTTTTACCTGTAGACATAAAACTAAATATTATTCTGAAATTTACAACCAGGATGACATTAGTAACCGCTGGAAAATTTTATTTTATTTTATTTTATTTTTGTTCTCTGTTTTGAGTTTTCAAATGAAATGAAATACTCTTTTCTGCAGGCACATTAAATAAAGCATTATTAGGACAGACAATTTTAGTTTATGACTGAAGATTGCAGTCAGCATGAAACTTTAAGTAGGAATTATTTTTAAAAAATATCTTAACTCAATAATTTGACAGCCGGCACTGTATTTTTTTGTTTTTTTTGTTTGTTTTTTTTTTTACTCTCGGCACTCACTGTGCAATATATATATATATATATGTATGTGAGTGTGTGTGTGTGTGTGTGTGTGTGTGTGTGCGTGTGTGTGTGTGTGTGTGTGTGTGTGTGTGTGTGTGTGTGTGTGTGTGTGTCGGTCTGCTTGGTGGCTAAGTCAGATTTCCTACTAGCGTGTGTGATCGGTGTTGAAACCCAGGTTAAAAGTCGTGAGTTCAGATACCGAAAACACCCGAGTAAAGCCATAGACTTCTCTTTCGACACACATTACTGTCGTTAGTTAAGATGTTCTTGTTGCCACTGTTTAGTCTACTAAGGCCTTATCTTTGGCAAGGCCTTATTTGCACCTAGTCACGCTCACCAGGTAACCGATTCTCGTCCCGCTATGCTCTACCCGCCTTCAGTGGAAAGCGGTCGATTTTTATCACTTATTTGTCTAACACCAGACAAAGTTGTGCTTTGTAAACACCAGATAATCTCATCGTAAAACCATTGTTGGCATCCTAATCTCGGAAATTATTCCATCTGTAATATTCCGGTTCTCAGATGTTACTCTTCAGATATGACCTTCTGTCTGACGCTAAATATAAATTAAAAAGTCGTTTAGAAATTGTGAGTTAGCACGTCTCGCAACGTATTATTTTTTTTACATAGCATGTGCAGTCAAAACTAGCCATCCACAGACTCCTTTCTTTATTATCTATGAATTGCTACATCTTGTGATAGCTTCTGTATTGCTTTCTTTACGGTTTGAAATTCAGAGGAGTGAGACAGTGAAATCATGCATGGCCGATCATGTAGGGATGGAAAAGGGTAGTCATTAACCCTTGTGGAATATAAAAATACTAACCAAAGAAGAAAATTGTGGAGTCAAAATTTGAAGTATAAAAGACCTACATAGTAAGCCTAGCACAGACGTCAGCCAGACTGACTGCCACCCAAGGCTAGAGAGGTCCGTCTATCCTGCAACCCAAAACTATGGAGATGGATTCATGCCTTTCCCAAAGTGGGAAGTGAATTTTACAGACTAAAGCGGAAGTTCAGTTCAACCCGTTGATTTTATTTTCCGCGCCGATAACCCTTTAGCTATCAGGGCATTTCGAACCCTAATCAGTTCAGTCCTTTCTTTAACGAAGTTTCATTTCGGAAAGGACACTTCACCGTAGAACATTATGAAATATTTCCCTCAGTAATGATAGATCTTAATGTTAATGGCGAGGGGGGTCGTTCCTCACGCGAGCGGTAGTGAGACAGAATTTTAGCCACCTTTATAAGCAAGTGAATCGAAATGTTGGCTGTTGCCGAGCATCAAAACCTAAATCTTAGAAACTAAACTGACATGTTACCAAGGCAACTCATCAGCGAACAATTCACTGGGAGCGAGCGTTTCAATATGGCCGACCAACAAGACTCAACTAGCTGCAATCCGACTGAACAAAAGACGCCAAATAAATTTTCTGTTAGAGAAATAACAAATAGAAAGACACGAAATATTTATAGCGTTTGCCGTAGAGCAAGTTGAAGCAAACTAAGACGAAAGAACAATGTGCTAATGAATGTCAGCTTTACTGGTTGTCGTATTCCCCTAAAGGATGTTGCTGTAGTGTAGCGGTTATCGATTCAAAAAGTGAAATCAGTGAACAGAGTTCGAATTCCTACCAGGTCCGTTACGTTCATTTCTACACTTTTAATAAGAAATTTATTGACCCATTCCCCACAAACTAAGGGTTAAATTGCAAACCAAACCGGGCTTTCTTCTTCAACCATCATCCAACCAATCTAGGAACTCTGAACTTAAATAACCAGGGTATTTTGGGACTAGACACGCTACACACAGTGATCCTACGACCCTAACGGATTACGGAACTCCTGACGTACAATATGTTAGTGCCTGCGGTAGAGCCCTATTTAGGAAGATAGCCTTTCTAGTGCAGAGATTTCCTTTTGTGGCTTTGGTCATGATAAATATAGTAAAGATCTTCATGGGCTTCTAGCATCAAAAGCGATAATAAAATATGTTGAATGAATTTGAACCGCACTAGGTGTCTTCTATCGTTGCCTTTTTCAGATTTTGAGATAATTTTGTAAATTTTCTTTGTAAATATGGAAATTTATGAGAAGTAAATTATTATTTTGCCATCAATTTTACATCCGGGGATGTGTTTTTCGCATGCCTCTTATGGTCGGCGAAACGGCAAAATTCCAGGTGTTGAAAATTAATTAGACTAGGGAGGACAGCTTGACTGGCTCCGAACAGACGTGCTGTGAAGGACAGAACTAATCAGGACAACCTTCATATGGTACGCTTGATCATCGAGCAAGTCGACAGCGAAGCCGCGCTGATCAGTTTAGATCAGTCCAAGGCTTGCGATAGGGTTGACCATCGATTTCTGGAGGCTGTTCTTTCGGTGGCCGGTTTTGGTTCGCACCCGTATACGACTTCTGTATGCCCATCTCGGGGCGCTGGTAGAAGTGAATGGGATAAGAACAGAGCCTTTCGTATTATCTCGCTTTATTCGTCAAGGTTGTCTGCTTTCGCCTTTGCTTTACTTCTCGCGCTGGAATGATAATCTTTAACATTGCTCGAGAATGATTGGTTCACTCCTGACCGGATGTCACAGGTCAATTTAGTGCCAAAATTCCTATTTTAGACTAAAGTACAGGCATATTTTTACGCGGCCATGCATAAGCTGTCAATATCTATTACTTTCTACTTTTCTTTTTAATCGTGTTCATCCCAAGCAAAAGCCACTAAGACGCAAGTGTTTATTGGGTGTGGAAGTCTTAGAAAACAGAAACATTACTCAGAAGCAAGAATAGAAGAAGATTAAGAAAGAAGACGGTAGATAGCGATTGGTATTGCATTTAAATTTTTGCAGAAAACTGAAAAGCAAGAAGAAATAAGAGAGTTCCACAAGGAAGAAGTGCGAGAAAAAACTGTCAGCGTAGATCACGTCTGCCTATAGGCAAGCGACTCAACTAAAAATTGATTAGACCTCGTTGCCAGTCAATTATGTGCCATACATGATATACGCTTAGGCGATCATGTATCTTTCGATACATATCTGACGAGGCAGATTTTTCCCACAGTAGGTTACTATTTCTCTCTGCAGTAGACCAGTTGCCATCCAAGGCTATAGAACTGCTATTTGCTCATAGCTGGCGGTAGAAGAATAGGAGCCATACCTTTCCCAAGGGTATTAGCACGTAATTGAATGTAATGGATTCGACTGGAATTCGAAATCGGCTCTCCGATTCTTCAACCCGAGCTGTTATCCATTACTCCACCGTGACAGTGCAGTACTGCGTTTAAATTTTAAAAAAACTCTAGGTACTATAGTGAAAAGATCATCCGAACGATTATCATGAAAGTATTTATAGAAAAGACATAGTGAAGTCATGTTACAGCAGAGGGGAAGAAACTGAAGCCGAGATGCCAGGTCAGGGCCAATAATATTGAAGATTCTTCTTTGGATTTTATCAAGGATCTCTAGAGTAATAGCAGGAGAACCGGACTTTATGTAGCAATGGTAGACTGGTAGATAGGTAAGGTGGCTACTGAAGAAAAAAATGTATAGCATGACACAGGAAATAAACTTTCTTTACAGCTGACCTAACAATGGATTCAATATAGTCTTCCTATTTCATGTCAGAAAAGAACGTAAACTCGCAAAGGCGCAATGAATCCCTTTCCTGAAGGTTAGCATCGGCTGTGTTGATGGAAGCCAGAAAGTTGTCTCTCATATGATTGATAGAGAGTAATTTAGCTTTTGAGCCGTTAAAATTAACAAGCCATCCTTTGCTCCGGTTAACGACACACTGATGGCCGTTTTTGACATCAACCGCCTATTTGATATTATCTATCTGATCAGCCTTAGACTCGAGGCAAGAGTAAATGTTTGTGTCATCGTCATAGATACCAAGTTGAGAGTTGATGCCATCGGGAAAGTTGTTAATGAAAATGATGGTGTCGCCTTGACGTGGTAGTTTTTTTTTTGTTTTTGTTTTTTTTTGGGTGGGGGGTAGTAAGGCCCATACAAAAAGCAAGAAAATAAATAAATGGTATGAAAAAAATTAGTAATTAAAATAAATTCACATATGTCATATAATAATTATTATATAAATTGTTAGTGTATTTAAACAAAAAAATAAATAAATCACAAAAAGCATAAAAAATTGTTGCACGACTAGATTTCCATTTTAGATCCTAATTTTTATTTTTTGTGACGATTTGTAAATATCAAATTTAGCAACGTATGGACAATATTTACAGGCAGCTCAATCCTATGGAGAAATCTCTGCCGAAACAGAAGCGGACATGATCAAGAATTGCGTCTACTCGATTCCTTACAGATGTAACAAAGAATAGAAATGCGAAAGTAGCCGCTATTCTCTAAATGTAAAGCCGGAGGAACATCGAAAAGCCGTAATTAAGAGCGTGACAAGGAAATCAGGCATGGATGATCATGTATAGATGAAAAAGTGTAGTCATTAACCCCTGTGGAATATAAAAATACTAGCCCTAGAAGAACATTGGAAAGTCACCAATTAAAAGAATCAGCGAGGATGATGAGGAGCTATTAGGTTGGTGCAAAAATAATGACGGTTTTTGACGTTAAAAAATACGTCAAAAACCGTCATTATTTTTGCACCAAGCTAATACTTAATAGACCTAGTATAGAAAGAAATAAAATATGGGAGCCATTAATAAAGAATAAAAGGCAACATTTGCCCCGAAGAGAAGAGAAGCTTCGGTGATTGCAGTAAGACATGACAAGCAACAACCAGCAGGCAGGTTAGACTTATTGTTTCAAGCTCTATAAGTAGCTGAAAGTGTTGTTTCTTGAAATTGGTGTCATAATAATTGAGTTCAATCCCTGGGCAGGCCGCTGAGGACTTGGTCTTAGTGGAAACAGGGTGATAAATAACTAAGCCGTACTGAATTAGAACAAAACGAGATGTCCCTAGACATTGTCAGTGATACGAGAACAATCTACCCCTGTAGATTAAATAAAGCGTTCAGTTCGAAATTCCCTGAAGGTTACCGACAAGCACCTGATGAAAAAAAAAAAAAAAAAAAAACAACGATCGAGAATGTATGTGTCTATATTTCTAAGATGAGGTATTATGTATATTTTTTACATTATTCGGACTATTGTCCTCATCTTTGTCGCCATATTTATTACAACGTTTCGACCGCTGTACGCTCCGGCCTTCTTTAGGTGGTTGGAATGTCGAACTTAACCCTTTATTTCGCTCACTGGAGTAGACTGTCCGAGTTCTACGTGCCATATTTAATGGATGTCAGTTACCTCCTGTTAATTTCCCTCTGAAAGTTCTCTACTGCCTTAACCGCGTATTGAACTCACGCTCTTTGGGTTCTGTCACTGGATCTAACCAACGCCTTTATTTATTCAGTGCAAAAATGAAATACTTAAGAAATATAGTCTTAAGGTGTGCTATATTTATGGGATAAAGTGCTCGATATCGGAGAAATAGCGTGTGTAAATATAAAAGTGAACATTGACGTCAACACTTAGAGATGACAGGCTGTTTAATGCTACACCTAGTCGTCAGGCCGCCTGGGGATTGCGTCTGGCATGTAACAGCCTGTCGTCTCTAAGTATTGACTTCAATGTTCACTTTTATATATATATATATATATATATATATATATATATATATATCTTTTTTCTTCTACAAACTTATCTGTCGATTCTGGTTTGTTACATCTCTATATAGTATCTCTATATACTAGCATTCACGCATCTGTCTATCTATCTTTCTATCCATCTATCTATTGATATCGTTGACTTTTGTGCTAAAAGTCAAATTCTGCCGAAATTAAATTATTCAATTGGTAGTATTAGTGAGGTTTATTATTCCGATCGAATCGAGATTAAACTAACCAAACAGCTCCAAAGACCAAAATGCACAATCGATCTGAATCTCTGAAATGATTTTAATCTTTCTTCTCTACTGATATTTCATATAAACAATACACCTTTCTTATGCTGACCAATTATGTCTCAAAACTGTGTTTGTAATACAGTCAATAAAAGCAGGATTTCCGACCACACAAAACACCAAAAATAGATTCAACGGGGAACATCAAATTTGACCACTTCACTTGTAAACTATACACGTTTATACAAATCTTGTTGAGAATTAAAAGACATGCGAAATTTGACACCCAAAAGCTTAAGAGCTTCCATAATTTGAAACATAAATCTATCTGAAAAGTTGCGTACACAAGCGAAAAACAAACAAGTCATATTTTATATATGAAAAGCGAGAAGAGTTTTTGATCATCTGGTTAGAATTGAATCGGGCCAATAGCATTTTATTACAGAAAATAAATTTACAACAATATATATATATATATATATATATATATATATATATATATATATATATATATATATATATATATATATAAGAATTGATACAAGTAAAAGTTTTTTCACTTAATTGATTGATGTTTACTTTCACCATAAGAGTTTCGTAGACGGAACCTCTTAGAAAACACTCCGACAACTCGTCAGGCTTATCAGCAATTGACTTTTCATACTTCTCGATTTTTCTTCTTTATATACACTTTTCTTTTTTTTTACACATAGTATATGCATCCGGGCGTGCGTGCATGCGTGCACGCGTGCGTAGTTGTGTGCCCGCGCATTCGCTCACGTGCCCCTATGTGCCCGCCAACAAGTACGTGTAGAATGTGCTAGTTATTTTTCCTTTTCGTTGTTTTTTTTTTTTTCACTTTACACACACTACTTAACCTTTTCTCTCTTTTTCCTCTTTTCTTTGAATTGGAGCCAATTTGACTTTCGGTTTTCTAGATATATAATGTCGTTGTTAATGTTTGAGCTTTGTAGCGTTTATATATATATATATATATATATATATATATATATATATATATATATATGTGTGTGTGTGTGTGTGTGTGTGTGTGTGCTTTAACACAGATCATTAACGCCTATAAAAATTTCAGTAAATTACTGAAAGTTTAAAACGAGCAGATTTCCTAAACAAACTGTTCAGTGTTTAAGAAAAAGATAAACACTAATTAATAGGCAAAATTTAAAAAGACTTGTTTTTCCGGCTTCGAGTTTCGCATATTCACCACCCATCAAAGCCATCTATCTATCTATCTATCTATCTATCTATCTATCTATCTATTTCGTACCATCAAACGTGAGAACCGCGGAATTAAAAAACAGTTATTCACACAGAAAATTCCTTGAAAATGAATGCAGCATCGTATTAATAAATAAGTTTATAGGAATTTTGGTAAATTACCGGAAACCCAAAACAACTTATTCGGTAATTTGAATAGATTTAGTAAAGGAATTGATAGACAGAACTTGTCTAAATTATCTGACAAAACGTATTTGAGAAAATTATTGCTGCCGAAATACAACTTTCTGCGTGGGTTTCACGCTATTTGCGATCGTCAGACAAACTGATTAATTTCTAAAGTTTGGATTTATATATAGTTGCGTATATCGGTTTTTATTGAAGTGGGAGGAAAAATTGTCTTCGGGACGCCACTCATACTTACGCAAACATACATACACGCACGTACACTCATCGACGTACGCAGACACAGACGCGCGCACGCGCTCACTCACCGGAGCTCACACAAACATAAAAATATGTGAACAGTGTGTGATTAGGCATATATGCTCATATATGTATCGTTGTACGCACACGGACGCATTTGGTCGCTGCATTCAATGTTGGACGGTGTAGCAAATATTTCCTTCCCTGTTGCGCTGTCAACGCGCATACCGGTTTTCTATTTTTGTTCGCTCAATAATATTTACTTGCACGCACGCACGCATATACATATGATGGGGTCTGTTTAAGACTATCATTGCTTAAAATTCCTATTATTTTTCATTTTTTAAGGCTGTTTTTTTATTATTTTAAAGCCGGTTATTTGCCTGTTTTGGCGATTGCGCATATGTAAATAGTAGAAATTCCAATTTGTAGCACTTATCAGTATTTATGCGGCGGTATTAATTTAGCTGGTGGGGGTGGAATAAGTATAATTGTGGACTGACACAGTAATGGTAATTGTTATGCGGTAGTAGTAATTGTGGGGGGTGATGATAACAACAATTGTAGCAGAAAATGGTTATTATAAAGTGGTAAAAGTGATCGTACTAATGGTGGTGGAATGATAACAATAATTGTAATTATTATGATGGTAGTTTGAACTAGAAAACAATTGATGGTGTTATTGTGTCAGTGGTTTCTCTTTTCATGTTTATAGGTTCAGTGGTGGCTTATGTCGTAGTGTTTGTTGGCATAAATTCTGATAATTGGTATTCATTTTCATGTCTGCATTTGGAAATTATTTCTGATTTTATGTTTAATAAATTCTTTGTTGGGTATGAGAAACTATTGCTACCTTTACGTGTAGGCAAAGTAGGCATTTTTTGAAATGTTGTTGTAGGCAGGTGCTTTTTTAAAATATTTTCCAGCTTATTCTTGGTGTAATATTTCCATCTTTTAGATGCCATATGTATGTTGATAGTGTAGCGCTGTTTGAGTATTTTCTGTTGAAGAATGAAAGGTCGTGGTTGTTTTTTGTTTTCTTAAATGGTCCCTCAGAGGCACTGATGTAGTGCATTGTGCTCTTGTTTGCACTTTCTTGGCTTTATATATTATATTCCTTTGTTGGCAATTTCATTGGATTAGACATGTTGTTTTATTTCTGCAGTTGCATTGAGGTTCCTTGGTTGCATTATTGTAGGTCGTTATTTTTTGTGCAGCTGTAACTGATTTTAATGTTATTTTTTTTTAATATTTTTGCTAATCGGTTTGTTTCAGAGAAGTGATTTTCTATTAAGTTTAGGAATGTCCTTCCTATGTTTGTTTTGACGGTTTTGTCGTATGGTGGGTTAAACCAGATAATGTTTCTTTTTCTGTTTTTGCATTTCAGTTGTGGAGATGTGTATTGCAGTTGTTATATGTATCCGCTTTCTTTTAGTGCTTCGTCGTATGGTGCTTTTTTGTTATTGAAAATGTATATGTTAGATGAGTTTTCAGATAGTCTGCGGTTGATTGATATGTGTATTTGTTTGATGATTAAATGTGGATGGTTGGAGGATGGGTGTACGAAAGTTGGGGTGTTATCTTTTTTGTACGGTATGTATACGGTTTGTATTATATGATAAATATATAGTTTTAAGGTATGGAATATCTATTGATAAAAATACTGAATATCTAAGAGCGTTTGTACATATATAAGAAAATAATGGGATCAACGCTGATTAGCGACAGTCTATTCCATATTTCAGCGGAGTTTTTAGGCCATGATTTCAGTGCCCACTCTTATATTTACATACGTTTTCTCTTTGATATTGAGCACTT
>OZ010580.1:2434633-2442133 GCA_963932145.1 Acanthosepion lycidas
CAGAAGGTAGCGAGGGAGAGCGAGAAGAAAGGACTAAGCATAAACTACAAGAAGACAGAATGCATGGTCGTCAATAAAAGGATGAGCCTGAAATGTGATTTGCTGGACGGGGGCACTAAAATCAAGCATATGCGGAAGTTTAAGTATCTGGTGTTCTGACGGAGGACGGTAGGCGCGACGCTGATATCCAAAGACGGATCGGGATGGCCAAGGATGCATTCTGAAAGCCAGGCAGAGTACTGCAAAACAGGAGGATTTGTGCTGCTACGTGACATCTGTCCTCCTATACGACAGCGAATTTTGGACAGTATCCTCAAGGATGAAAAAGGGACTCGAAGCGACAGAGATGTGGTTCTACAGAAGGATACTGAGGATATCATGGACCGAGCATGTCAGCAAAGATGAGGTCTTGGAGAGGATGCAAACAAGGAGGAAGCTTATGCTTAACATAAGGAAGAGGCAGATGAAATTTCTGGAACAGTTGAGGAGAAAGTAAGGCCTGGAGAATCGGATACTCACGGGACGAAAAGAGGGAAAAGAGATGCGAAAGCAGTGCATGACATACGTGGCAGACTTGGACAGGTGGATAGCGGATCGCGGTCTGGGTGAGTTGGCAGAAACACAAAACCTGTTGAGACCCACAATGAGGGCCATGATCGACTACGTCCTGAAAAGACAGCACATAAACAAGAAAAAAAAAGATTAATTCGACTTATTTTTATTGCTTTAAATCTTATTTTTTAAATTATTTTTTCTTGTGTGCCGATCGAAAAACAAAATGAATACTGTTTAAAATAAACTATAGCGTTTACTTAAATACGGGTATCCACTAATAAAAATACTTGAAGCAATATATATATATATATATATATATATACATATATATATATATATATATATATATAAAGAGACAGACAGACAGACAGAGAAAGAGAAAAAGTGAGAAAGAGAAATAGTGAGAGCGAGAAAGATATAGGGTGATAGGTAGATATGAGCAAACTGAGATAGATAGATAGATAGATAGATAGATAGATAGATAGATAGATAAATAATTAAGAGACTGAAATAGCTAGCTAGTTAGATAATTAAGAGAATTAAATAGATAGATAGATAGATAGATAGATAATTAAGAAACTGAAATAGCTAGATAGATAATTAAGAGAATGAGATAGATTGATAGATAGATAGATAGATAGATAGATAGATAATTAAGAGACTGAAATCGCTAGCTAGATAGATAATTAAGAGAATGAAATAGATAGATAGATAGATAGATAGATAGATAGATAGATAGATAAGAGAATGAGATAGATAGATAGATAGATAGATAGATAGATAGATAGATAGATAGATAGATAGAATAAAAATGTAAAAATATTTGTGCGGCAGACAAACTAGCTGCCAACAATCTTAAATAAAACCTACAAGAAATAAAAAAAAAAAACAAATCTAGAGATTCTCTGATCTTAACAAAGTTAAGCAGTAGATAACAGTGTTCAACCCCTGGGCCATCCAGACAAAGCAAAAAAAGCTTCACAGTGTCAACGAGATACATTTCGAGTCGGTTTCTTAAGTTACATTCTCTTGCAATCTGGAGACAACTGGAACGCTCTAGACGCGCAAAGATCTGTGCAACTTACTTTGTTCAAACTGTCTATATCTATAAAGGATCGCCGCTAATATGCAGTCTTCCACGCTATGTATACCAATTTTAAAATACACACACACACACACACACACACACACACATATATATATATATATATATATATATATATATATATATATATATCAAGACATTTTTTCTATTTATACATTCTTTTTATAGATACCAAAATTTAAGTAAATGCTCTGTTTATAATAAACAGTATTAACAACATTTACCGGCCTGAATGTCCGAGAAATTTTCATATAAAATATTCCTGTATCATATACGGAACCGTCATATAGCCTGAGGTGCCTTAACCGATTGTGCCACAGAGGATCGTTCGATTAGCAAAGTGGATTTTACTACTTTTTTCGTCGGAGGACGAATATTTTCTATGAAAATTTCTCGGACATTCAGGCCGGTAAATGTTGTTTAATACTGTTTATTATAAACAGAGCATTTACTTAAATATTTGTATCTATAAATAGAATGTATAAACATAAAAATGTCTTAAAATAATTGTCGAACTTTGTCCATTTTCATATATATATATATATATATATATATATATATGTATATATATATAAATAATAAATATATATTTTTCCTGACTGGTAGCTCAACTCTGAGTTTAATGCACAATGTATTAGGTTGGTGCAAAAATAATGTCGTTTTCTCACATATGTTACCATGTGAGAAAGTGACATTATTTTTGCACCAACCTAATATTTATAGTCAACAGCACTGAACGTGCGAAATTATTTATATATATATATATATATATATATATATATATATATATATATATATTAGTGGTTAATATACACATACATATGCAATCATATATCTAAACTATATAAATATATATATATACATACATACATGCACATACATATATATATGTGTAAACAATAATTCCAAGGGGATATAGTATTAGTGTTTAGGCTTTTTATTATATATATATATATATATATATATATATATATATATATAATTATTATTTATCATCGTCCGTCCCTCCCACCACTATAACCGCACAATAACACCCCTACAAATTACAACACCCTAATTACAGTTTGCCCCAATATTGTAAATATTGTAATTATTATTTCAGTCTTACTATTAATTTATCTAATAGTGTAATTATCATCTTTCTTACCATTTATCCCCAACTTTGCAACCACTATTGCATTCCCACCATTTCACCACCACAATTACCATTGTAGCATTAGTCCACAATTATACTCCACCACGCAGCAAAATTAATACCTCTGCATAAATTATACTTCCCTCCACCACGCAGCAAAATTAATACCTCTGCATAAATACCAATACATATTATAAATGGTAGTTTCTACCATTTACATAAGCGCAATCGACAAAAACAAGCAAATAACCGGCTTTAAAATAATAACAAAACAGCATTAAAAGTTAAAAAAACAATAACAATTTTGCGTACCATAGTCTTACACAGACCACATCTTAAGTAAAAAAAATAGATAAAACTGACGGATAGAAGGTGTGTGAACGCGTGTGCGTACGTATTTCTATATTCGAGAAAACATTGTCCCGCGGACAAAATAGATGAACAATCTGTTGTTTGACACTACCACTTGGAAAGAAGATCGTTACACAATAAAGTATTAAATTGCGACCAATTGCGTACGTATGCACACAAAGACACATGGATGCGCATATACGCCCAGTCCCACACTGTTCATATATTTTTATGTTTGTGTAAGCTGCAATGTGTGAATGTGCGTTTATGTATGTCTGCGTAGGTATGAGTGGCGTTCCGTCGACAATTTTTTCTCCCACTTCCATAAAAACACCGATATACGCAACCAAAAATAAATACAAAATTTCAAAATTAATCAGTTTGTCTGACGATCGCATAGAGCATGAAACCCATGGTCACAAACTCACATCAATCCAACTATATATATATATATATATATATATATATGTATGTGTGTGTGTGTGTGTGTGTGTGTGTGTGTGTGTGTTATGCAGTGTTACATTGGAACATGCAGATAACAACTTCAAAACTTTACATCTATTTTCAACGCTAAAAAAATAACGTTTCAGCAGGTGGGAAATCACGATTTATCATTCGTCATTTCCCACCTGATGAAACGTTAAAAAAATCTTTTATGTTGAAACAAGATATACAGTTTTGTAGTGGGTATGTACATGTTCTAATGTAACACTGCAAAATTTCTACTTTTGTATTGAGCCCTGTTTTAAATTAATGTTTTGAACGCAGAAATCTTCCTTCTTTTACATTTGTGTATATATATATATATATATATATATATATATATATATATATATATATGTATATATATATTTACGTATAAATCTCGACCACAAAGGAAAGCATTTTTTAAAAACAATTTTGAGATTTAAACTTCATTCCAGTTAAGTGTAATTTCAAATGACCTTTACATCAAAGATGAAAACATCGATAAAAGAAATATTTCTCTCGCAGTCGCTAATACTTTTTGATCTCAAGTTATTCCAAATAAATATTGTTCATGATTCAGTTCAGAATGTCTTCTTCTTCTCTTCATGAATTGTAAATAAATATAGTGTATGTGCATCAATGGCGTTGCGACAGACAAAAACAAAATCTATAAAGAAATCTTCATTACTCTCATTTACTGGAGAGCGTGGTCGAGTGCAGAGAATTCGATCCTCACGCAGTGCCAAAATACTAAGTTAAAATTACTGGATTCAGTCCAATAAGATTGCGATATTATGCCAAGCTTATGCGTCTACTGTAGTAAGATGGCGAGCAAGCGATCTGTGCCGCGGATTAATACTTGGAGATTTACATTCTTTCTTTTTTGCCTGATTAAATGTTTCATTGAATGTGACAAACAAAAGAACAATTATGATGTTTTATGAAGTTTTTCTAGTGTCCTTTCAGTTTTCATTCTTTTTTTTTTTTTTTTTGCTGGTGATGGGGGAGCTAAGAGATTGTAGAAATTGTTAGTAATGATTATTGTCTCAATATGGAATCATAAACACATTGCTGCCAGTACAGCTTAGAATGTCTACTACTTGCACACAATACAGCTTAGAACACAGATTCAGAAAACATTAACGACGTACAACTTGAGAATAGCCAAAAGCATTTGGGATAATAAAACATTGTCTATTGTCCATTTTCATTTTTTTTTCTTGCTGTATCAGTTTCTTCATTTTCAATTATCGCATTTCAGTTTGATGCGATTGTTCGTGTTGTCATTTTATTTAAAAATGTATTTATGATTTTGGTTTGTAATTTTGATATCCTTTTATTGATGCTGTTTTTTTGTTTCGCATACGGAATTCTTCTAATATTCCTAATCGTCTTGTGCAGTTTATGTGATATAACACCTTTGTGGAATTGGTGAGAATTTGTTGGATTTCTTGGGCTTTTTCAATGTGTTGCTTGGTGATATGTGTTTATCTGATGTCAAACGACGCGACATTGTTGTAGTTTTGAAACCTACATGTGTTTTGAATTATTATTATTATTATTATTATTAGAATAGCATTTACAAAGCGAATTTATAGATAATATTCGTTTGTTGAAGATTTGTTGTGCCGTTGGTGATAAACATATTAGAGGTTAATGTTTTTTTTAGTCAAAATAAATAAATAAAATTCCTCATTTATTACAAAAGACTAAATACACGCAACATGATGAAGTAGCATTTTGATTTGTTAATATTTGGTGTGACAACCCATTATTTGATTATTGATTATTTTATTACTCTTACTTTGATCGATTCCATAATCTTTGCTGATTGAGTTTTTAGTCTATTGTTCATTTACATGAAGTCATTGGCCAAAAGAACTTACGACAAATATTTTACATTTCTTGAAAAGATTTTCAGTTCTTTTTTTTAAATAATAATTTGATCTGCTAAGAAAATATATTATATATTTTTTAAAGTCTTACATGTAATTTCAGATTGTTTTTCCTTCTTTTTTTCTTTGATAATATTTCCTTCTTTCTATTTCTTTTTCGTTTCTCCAATACGTCTTTCAACTTTCATTCATTCTTTCTTTTCGTCTTTCTTCTTTATTTTTATTCTTTCTTTCTGTTATTTTCACAATTTATATCCGTTCGGCTCTTCGTCGCGTACTCGCCATTGTTTCTTTCCGTGAAATTCCTCTTTTAATTAACTTTCCTAGATTCATATTCACCTGACAATTTCATGTGTTCTTTATTTCGATTTTTATGTACAGACATAAATCAGTTTATCTCACTAGAGATATTTCTCGCCTGATATTGTTGTGTGTTTTTACAGCGGCGCCATTCGTAACATAATGGATCTGCGTGTATTATAAAAGATTATCGGCCGCTTTCGAAGTCCGTTGTATTCACTTTTGAAAAGATACTCTTGGAAAGACATGAATCCAATTCCTCTCGCACCAGCATGGCAAACTGTGTTCTTTCGCCATGGTTGGAAATCAGTCTAGAAGGAAAACTTTGAATTCAAAACTGGTTTGAATGCTAATTGAACCAGGGTTAAACCTTCACTTATAGAATAGGTAGAGGGAAACTGGCTATGGTGAATTTAATACAAAACGTTTTGTTTGCTTCTGACGAGCATATATTTACGTCTTAATTTGACCTTCTGTCGAAAATAATTCTCTCCTTAAGAGAGAACTACCAAACCTTCGAATACTAGGTACATACATTGAAATAGAATATGGAATTCAAAATAAAGTTGAGCACTGAATTATGGACTTTGATCTCTACTGAGGTTAAATTAAAAAAATATAATATTCGAAGTGACATGAAGTTCAGGTTTTTCAAAGACCGATTTTAATTTGGAGCATCGACAAAATTCAACCTGTTTATTATCATGTTCACATCTATTACTTGACCTTGTAAAAGGCTTTCAGTAGAATTACATATGAAACGACAAAAACATAAACGTATTTTTCTAATTAAGATAGACCACATTAAAGATGAACTACTCTGAAAATGAACCACTCTGATGATAGACGACTCTTAAGATGAACCACTCTGATGATAGACGACTCTTAAGATGAACCACTCTGAAGATGGGTCACCCTGAAGATGGACGACACTGAAGATGGACCACACTGACGATGGACCACTCTGAAGATGGTCCACTCTTAAGATGAACCACTCTGAAGATGGGTCACACTGAAGATGGACCACACTGACGATGGACCACTCTGAAGATGATCACTCTAAAGATGGACCAATTCAAGCTTCACTATTTCTTTACATATCTTTATCGTTCCATCTTCGCAAAGAATTGCAAAATCTGATCTTTAAATTCACTTACTGTGCGCTGTGCCCAAATTAGCTTCGTCGACATGGCACATGTTTTGTGTTAAGAAACATTGAGATCACATTTTATAAACATATGGGAGGCTTTGCGTTTTTATTAACAGGTCGTTGTGCATACTTTCTAAAGCAGGTGTCCTGACTTACAGAGCTGAATGCCTATTAGAAGCATTGAAAGACATGCATAAACGATAGTGAGCGTTTGTTTTGTCACTAATTTAAACAAAAATATGATAAATAGAAAAGAAACCTGCTGGTGGTTGGATAATGTCTGTGGTTTCCGTTATCATTAAGCGGTACTTCTAGGATTAGTATCCATTGCAAGCTTAAAGATAGAAAATACAAACATCATTAATAGCCAGTTACTAATTTTACTAAGTTCAGTACAACGATATAATTGTACATTTATTAGTCATTTTTATTGAGGGCGTTAACTAATTATTTACCAAGTTTCGTATAGTCTTGTGCAGGGGATGGATCACCCAGCTGGAATTGGTCTCATTAAAATAATAATAGTATTCCAGACATTTTT
>OZ010580.1:2447133-2467133 GCA_963932145.1 Acanthosepion lycidas
CCGTTTTACCGCTGGTAGAGAAAAATGACGTAATACCCAGCCACCGGTTGAACGGTGGTAGAGAAAAATGATTAATACCGGTTGAACGGTAGGTAAACACTTGTAACTATTTTTATATCTATCATGAAACATTATATACTAATTATTTACGAATATTGACTGGGGTGTTCACGCAGAAGGTTTAAAATTGTTAAGGAACGCTGGGCTGAAAGGTTTCATAAGAAATTCCGGAGAATAATGAAAAAGCATTAAGCCTCGGAAAATGAAACGTTATACAAATAATAAAACTGGGTATCACTAACAGATAATTACGAAAACAGTTCGAAAAAGGTAAAAAAAAATAACGGGTGATGAGGATGTTAGTCAAAAGTGCCATGAATAATGAACATTTCATTACAGAACGTTTAAGAAATGAATATACTATTTTTATAGAGACAAACAACTTTTTAATGTGACTTCCAAAAATGTTGGTTATAATCAGCATAAATGATTGTTTTTTTTTTAATTTAACGGAAACAATTTCATTAATCTTGCAGAAACGCCTCCTTAAATATTTTTCAGTCTCTATCAATTTCTTGTATATTGCAAAACATGTCTCTGTCTGAAAAATACACCAACCATATATATATATATATATATATATATATATATATATATATATATATATATATATATATATATATATATATAGTCGTTATAGCTAGTTTGATGTTCGCAAACATGAGGACATTTTTTTTCATGAATATTTTGACAAGCTGATTGGCGTCTAAGACAACAGACTGGCGACATAAATTTATTCTGACAGACTGTGAGCATGCATCTTTTCTTATTTCCATCAATTCACACCCTGACGATTACTGTCTGATTGACTTTTCTTTTTTTTTTCATTTTTTTTTTTACTTTTTCAGCATTTATTTCTATTAGGTTGGTGCAAAAATAATGTCGTTTTCTCACATAGTAACATATGTGAGAAAACGACATTATTTTTGCACCAACCGAACAGCTAATGCTTGGAAAACTTGTCTCTTTTGCTAATTGTTTTAGTCTATCTCCACTTGCTATAAAATATTTGGTATCTATATTGAGTTTTAGCGTCAATTAAAAATGCATTCACATTTATATACGATGCCTTATTTGTTGTTAAATTGTTTTCATTTGTGTTGTCTGTCTGGTATCTTTTCTCTCTTTCGTATTTTCTAAGACGCCATTCCTCGCAAATACTTCTTTCTTACAGGTCCGATTTTTATGTCTCTTTTGCGCGGATCTTGTCCAGAAAAAATATGGTGCTAAATATAATGAAAACGTGGTGTTTATACATATATATATATATATATATATATATATAGATAGATAGATAGATAGATAGATAGTGATAAGAAGAAGACGGAGACTTTAATTATCCATTTAGATTATAATTTATTTCGTGAACACCGGGGTGTTCAACTCTTCAGACCAAAATCCTCTCCGTAAATGGAGATTTACGGACGAGATCTCGGTCAAAAGAGTTGAAAACCTCGAAATAAATTATAATTGATATGGATAATTAAAGTCTCCGTCCTCGTATTATCATTATAATGCTCTGTAGTCTACATTGAGCTCTCCCTGAATTATCCCGTCCAGTCACAAACTGGCAAGACGTATATATATATATATATATATATATATATATATATATATATATATATATTGAATTGATTTCGTCGATAATTCCATTATTTTGCCTGAAGACGCTCATTATTGGGATGAAAACCCCGTTTTTGTCATCGTTTTTTACTTATATATATATATATATATATATATATATATATATATATATATATAATGAGTAAAAAAAATACAACAAACTCGGTTAAAGTTTAATTCGAAAGGAATAAAAATTAAAAATTGAATCTTTCTGCATCTTTAATACAAGGAAACTCAAATTTTAAGTTTTCAATTTATATTTAAATTTATTTTTTGATGACAATTTTAATTTGTATATATCTAAAATGTAAGCTTCTCATTCTTTTAGTTTAATCTTTGTTGTTTTGAACTATTCCAAAATGTGTTATTAGTCATTTTATACGGAACTGATATATATATATATATATATATATATATATATATATATATATATATATATATATATATATAAAAGCAATAACAACCAATAATTCATCGAAAAACAATGACCAAAAAACATTTTAGTTTCTCGCTAATCGCAATCTTCTTATTGTTTTAGATTAGTGCCACTGGATGGATTTTTAGTTATTCTTACTCTTCCGGTTTGGTCTCCTATTTCCAGTTTCTTGATTTTAAAGACATCGAGGACTGCAGATTTTTGTTTCTTTTCTCTGTTTTTCTTGTTTTACAGTCTTCCTATTTGTTAGCACTTTCCATTCATCCATTACTTTATTCATTCTGAGACAAACTTTATCATTTTAAACGATATTCTACTGCATATTTGTGTACACGCTTCGTTTAATATATTTATTTATTTATCTTTAGCATCTATATTAGAGAAATTTTATTAACGAAAGGATGCGTCCTCTTTTGCTCGATTGGAGAGACAATTGGGGACCGAGTTGGTCTTCACAGTCTATGGCAGAATGACGTCTTGGAACGTGTTGTCAGCTATGGGTTCTAATTTTTAAAATCCTTCCATTTAAATCAGGGAAAGATGCTATTTTAACTTATTTTAAGTTAGTAATACATTCAGATAAATAAATTATTTTCTTTTTGAGTGAAAGGGGAGATAAATAAGGTTGTTTTGTTTCGTTTGGTTGATCTTGTTTAGCGGCATCTCAACACATCTATGGGTCATTTAATACCGAAATCTAAATATTTTGAACAATTTTATGGCTTCTACTAAATATATTTTGAATGCAATTGTATGCCTTCAACTACAGATAAAATATATTGCTGGTGATTTTGTTTTAAAAATTTATTGTTTGTAATTGTTCTATAAATAGATATAGTTGGTAATTTTACTATAAATATATATAAAAATGTATTGCTGGTAGTATTACTATAAAATGTATTTAAATACTTTCATAGCGTTTTGATTTTTGTTTGGAGGTTTACTATTTGCCCAGAGCTGGGACCCTAACAGGTTCTACCACCCTGGGTGAGGGTGTAGAACAGCAGCATTTAAGAGGTGGTTCCACGCTCCTGAAAATTTTCAATCTCCCGATCAGAGGCCATGTTGTTTGATGAAGTTTATCGTCACACTCAGGACTCTAAATAAGGCTGTAATTATTGTATTACTTTGAAAATATGGGTTTATATTTATCTAGGTTTATACTAATGCAAAATTACAAGTGTTCGGCGTTGTTGTGAATATGAAATTCACTGTAGAAATAACCAGATTAATATTTTATCGATTCAATACTTTACGATGAGACTGTTTTGTTGTTATTATTAAGCTTAGGTTTATACAAGGCAACAAGTGAGGGAAAATTGGAAGTCGCAAGCCAATCGTTACTACGTTACTGTTTCAATTGCAACTGCCATGGCGGGCGACTTTCTCAATTCCCCCATTCCTTACAGCTATGTTTCATCATGGCACGTAGACGCGGACGAATCATCTCCATACCCTTCGTATTTCATTAGTAAGGAGGAAGTTCCATTCTTCTAAAGGGGATGCTTCCCTTATCACTATAATTTTAACCTTTTCGAGTCTAAGTGTTTCTTACTTAACCTCTTACATTCAGCCATCAACTTCATTCAGTAACCCTTTATTAACAATTAGTAAAGAACATAACAAAAACGATAGCCAGTTGACTAAACAGTGTGGCATTTCAATGTCTGCTATTTATAAATATATAACAATAAAGTTATTTTACTTACAAGTTATTCACATTTTAGCGATGTGTTTGTTTCGTCTTATTTGCTATTTCGTTTCATTCGCTTTTTATATTTCTACTTATTTATTTACATTGTATAATTTCTGATTTTTTAGTCGGTTTCGTTTTCTCTTTTTTCTTAAGACCCATTAGTTCGTTTAGTTCAGGCATTCGACTTTTAACTTTATCGCAATGAAAGATATTTTTCTTCCATTTTTATAGTTTGTTTGTCGCGACTTTTCAATGTCTGCTTCGCATTTGCCAATAGATGAGAAGCAAAAAACTTTTGCAGAAGAAATGCTACGCTTTTACATTACTTTGTAGAAAACTTCGTTTATGCAAACAAACAAAAGAACTAAAATAACAAACAGATTTGACATTTCTTAATAAATTAGTGGATAAATTTCGGGTCAGAGGCAAATGGAAAGAAAAGCCATAACATTGTTGAGGATAGAAACATCACAATAGCAGAAATCAACACCACTCTGTGCATAACTCTCTATTCTATCTATCTCTCTTTTTTCTCTCTCTCTCACTCTCTCTCTTTCTATCTATCTTTTTCTCTCTCTTAAAAGCTGAAACATATTTTGAGGTGAAAGAATAATGCTTGATTTCTCATGAGAGTGAAGTAATTTTTTTGAAAATAACATTAATTATTCCAGATAAAAAGGATAGCATTAATGTTTTGTTCAGAGTTTTTCTTGGATGATGAAATCAATTTTGTTAAGGAAACCCTGTGTGGTTTAGGGTATCCCCCTGATAATGTTCATAGCTGGGGAAACCGTATATACGGATATTTACTTAAATAACCATATATTTTTAGTTGCATACATTGACCAGAGTATACCTATCTGCTACAGCAGTTAGTTACGCCCTGTTTCAGACGCCTGCACAGGCACATTTCTGTTTATCTAACATCCGCAGACCCTCATGAAGTATCCACCTAGTATTCCTGAATCTGTATTTGTGGAATTGAGGAAATTTGCCACATCGTCTGTCGAATTCAGTCTTAATAATCCCATGTTTCGACAGATTGACGGGCTTGCTATGGGTTCCCCTTTGGGTCCGGCATTTGCCAATATTTTTGTTGGCTTTCACGAAGAAAGAATACGTAGAAATGCACTTCGTCCTCAACTTTACTGTTGATATGTTGACGATACTTTTTGTTTATTCAATAATGTAATTGGGGCTGATCAATTTCTATCTTTTTTGAATGGTATCCATCAAGCGCTGTCGAGAAGGAATCCAATTTTCAACTTACCTTCTTGGATGTCTTAATACATCGGACACCAACAATTTTTCTCAACACGGTTTACAGGAAACCAACATTTGCGAGGTTATATACGCGTCAGGATTCCTTTTGTCCTTGAAAACGTAAGATAAACATAATTAGAACCCTAGTTCATAGGGCAATAATGATTTCTTCAGAGTCTTTCTTGAATGATGAAATCAATTTTGTTAAGGAAACCCTATGTGGTTTAGGGTATCCTCCCCGATACTGTTCATTCGGTCATCCGCAACAAGATTGAGGGTTTCAGAAAGGTCAAACTTTGTACTGTTAAAAATTGCCCTGTTTATCTTAGATTGCCCTGGATTGCATCCAAGTGTGAAACTATAATTAGACAGATTTCATCTAATGTTCGTCATTGTTTTTTTCTCGGCTGAGGTTCGGATAGTTTTTCAAACCCGGCTTATGTTTCGTTCTGGGTGTAAGGATGTTCTCTCTTCACATCAAATTAATTCTATTGATTATAAATATAATTGTATTTGCGGTGCTGACTACATAGGGAGGACGACTCAACGCCTAGACATGAGAATTAAACAACATATTCCCACTAAGATCAGGAATCACACTTTGTCTTTGAATGGACGTGTACCAAATACTTATGATCCCGCCATATATGAGCACCTCTTAAATAACAGAGGGTGTGTTGCTAATTTTAGTGCTGACTGTTTCACTGTTTTGTCCCATTAGCACTCTCTTTTTCATCAGAAGTTGCTGGAGGCACTTTATATCGAGTTCCGCAAGCCTTTCCCTCTGTAAACAGCGTGAATGTTTGTTTGGGGCTCACTGTTATTTGCCTCTACCTCATTGCACATTTTCTAGTGTTTTTAATTTTAGTTAAATCTCCCGTGGAGGCCTAAAGAGCGGGAGCGAAGCCGATTGCTTCGCTTTTAGCATGTCTAGTAATACTCAGCTTGACACTTTTATTTCTGTTATGAAATTTTGTACCTACAAAAATATTTTCATATATATATATATATATATATATATATATATATATATATATATATATATATATATATATATATATATAATATTGTTTATATTAAAGATAAAGTTTCTGACAAACAATTAAATCGTATTTTTCTTGTTCTCTCTAATGAAGTAAGCTGTTTACTTTCCATTCCATATTTTTGGTTCCTGTCTGTCACGTCAAGCAATATCACCGAGAAACTGTCGACTTTAAAAGAAAATGATTGGTTTATCCTGAAAGCCGGCGTTTTGGTTTGTGTTCGAAAGAAAAACTATAAAACTGAGATCAACGATGGGAAAGCTGGATGAAGGAATTGATAAATTCCGTGCAGTTGGCCAAGAATTTCGATCTCACACTTTCTGGTCAGACGACTTTTTCATGCACTTTTGACACTTATCTTCACCTAGAACCTCTTTGCAATTTTAGTTCTATATTTTTCTTTACGCTATCCGCCATTTTGCCTGGTGTTATCTCTTTTTCAACCAGATAATTTTGTTTCTTTTCGCTTCGTATTTTTCACTGTTATTTTCGTTGTCTTTTCTTTTGTCTTTCTGTCTTCCTTTCTGTCTGGTTGTCTTCCTTCTTTTCCTTCTTTTTTTTTTCATGTCCATATTTTACTACTACTACTACATACTATTACTACCACTAATACTAATAATAACAACAACAACTCATAGCTAAACATGTGTAAATTATATATGTGTTGAAATATAAAATATAATTACGCTCGTATATCATCCATGAGATGTTTGAGAACGCATATTTGTTGAGCCAAAAACGGATGGCTTAACGTAATAATACACGTTAAATTCTTTTTCATTTATCTCTCAAAAGTATCGAGGGCACTAACATGGTAGCTTCTAAACTGTCACAGAAATCGAAAAGTGCTTCTCTGATAACAAAGAGCAGAGATTGTATATCTCTTGGGAGAGCCATGATATCTTACGTCCTGAAAAGACATGCATTTTTTTTTTGTTTCCTAAGAGAGAACGTACTTCTGGGTGTTCTATATTTATTGACTTGTTTCAGATTAGGCTTAGACAAAGTCCATCTAAAACGTTTAGAAAAGTCCATCTAAAGAGTTCACAAAGATGATCATTGACATCTCGCTAGTTGTTATTAATTAGCCAATTTCTAAATTGACTATTCCATAAAGATGATCGAATCAAAGATGGAGAAGTTTCTTATTTAAAGACCGTTTCACTCTTTTGATTTTTTTCTTTTTCTAGTCCAGCCAAAATGGCACACGTTTTGAGATTGATATAATGTGACGATTACAGTAATTCGAAGCAAGATATTCCGTCTATTTTTATTTTTTATTATTATTTTTTTTTTTTTTTTTGGCGTTGTCTTTCTTGCTAAGACTCAGAAAAATCATTCTCACAATCCCAGAGAATCCTAACAACACATACAGAAAACTATGTGCACAGTCACGGGAAGACATATATATGAGATGCAACTAAAAAAGCAAGTAATTTGACCATGAAATTATTACTTTCTATAAATCTTACTTTCCACCGTATCCTTCGTAGGAATCATTTTACTTACTGTACACACCTAACAAAACGAATAATTCTGTCATTATTTACTTTCTTTCGTATTTTTCCAATGAAACATGACCCAGTGCATATGTTAGTACTTCGGATGTCCATTCCACGAATTCATTCTTCGCAGATTGACCACAGATTCTCGATTGGATTTAAATCAGGAGAGCTTCCAAGTCAGTCTATGATACTTTGATTTGCTCACTGGTAATGCTTGCTAGTGTGTTCATGCAGCGTTACAATTTTCGTACGCTTCCTTGAAGTAACGTCCATCGCAAACAATGGTCTGTACGACAACTAATCGACAGTCGAGACAATAGTGCATAGGTGTAATAAAAATGTGATGCAATCATGGATTACGCAAATTAGGCCAAATAAATTATTAATTATTTAAGGCCAAATAAATTTCATCATACACACCGAAAATAGGTTCATATTACTGCATACCACTGCAAATGATTTAATCTGAGGAAAAAAAAGAAAACGATTACACCCTGTGACACCAGTGGACCTAAAACTGACCGTATGGTAAAAGAAATGAAACTAAAGCGGCAGTTTCAATTAATCTTCGCAAGGATGTATGCATAATAACTCACAAACGATACAACGATCACGGTAAAAAAAAATATTAAATATCGTTCGTGTACTGATCGTAGTCTGTTCAAATGCTGCTGATGAAAATAAACTCTAGACAATTCGTCTAAGAAAATAATTATTGAAGGACATTCGAATAGGAGAATTTCTTTGCAAGAATAATCTCAGAAAAGAAAACCATCAGGCTTGAAAGGCATCATTCGATAATTTTGTCATTTACATTGATCTAAAAATCAATTTATGGCACCGGTGGGAAAAAAAGCAATTATCTCAATCACTAGGTGGAACCGTTACTTTAAAACCGTAAAATATATCAGTTCTTTTCACAGAGTATAACATTCCAGTTTGAAATTCTTAAATGAGGAATTATCATTATTTAAACATTGATTTAATTGAACTGGTCACTATAGTCACAACGTTTCGGCTGTTGTACCCTTCCAGTCTTTTTCAGGAGACTATCATATTTGGCAACATTATGAGAATTTCAAACTGAACCAGTTCCTCAATTTACGCCACTATCTTCCTGCTTGAGAATCTCTCATAGTCGTTCGAATTTTTTATAGAGTTACCAAATACGACAGGAATTGAAAGGAGGCCCGTGGGCACAAAACAAAAACACCTGTTGGAGTAAATTAGTGTATAATAATAATAATAATAATAATAATAATAATAATAATAATAATAATAATAATAACTTTCCAAGTTGCTTTCTAATCAGTAGGGAGGTTCTTAAGTGTTCGATTATCTGTAAATCGAACATCTAGATAAATGAAATCTATAATAGTCGTTAGTGCGTCAGAGCGGAGAGAAAGTACGGTCTGAGAATTGCTGAAGCGAACAACCAATCTGGTCAAATAAAATTTGACATACATCAGCAAATAACGAACTTATATAATGTAAGTAATTTTCTGTATTGGTTTTCGGGGATTATTGAGAGTTTCTTTCAAACATGATTAAATCATACTATATTGATGTTATGTTTGTTGAGTCTTGACAAAAGATATAGAAACGGCGAGTTAAATTCGAGCTTTCTCTGAAGATGGGTGCGCGTTCATTTCTTACAAATTTCCATTAGAAAAATCCTGAATCCACACTTCTTGCCACAACTCTCCAGCCACACTGGAGGCTCTCTGGCTTAGAATTGCAACTAGTTTAGGAGACAAAAACCTTGAATCTCAAAGCAGAAGTATAGTCCATGTCAGATCGGTAGTAAAAACTGTTTTCTCTCTAACAACTTCTACAGACAAAAAAGATAACGGCTTTTGTAGCATTGTGTATAAAATCGAAAGGAATACATTAAGGTTAAGGATTTTCTAATAAAAAAGCCCCAAAGGTTTTTGGAAATATATTGTAATTTTGAAATATGATATACTTAATAAGATCAATCAACGGTTACAAGCCACACAAAAAAGGGCAAATAAGATGTTTTTCACTAACCCAGGAATTGACTTATCAAAAATTAGTGTGAAAGCGAGATATACTGGTAAAAATATTCAATGAGAATGTTTGTCTCGATAGCAACTGCGAGGATTAAGAATTTTCTTTTACTCATTTCTTCCTCTCCGTCACTAACAAGTTATCGGCAAAATATTCCCAGTGGAGACAATTAAAGTAGACACTACAAACTATATGCGTTTTGCTATTTAATAATTAAAAAAAAAACTTTCGCCTGGTGACGGTTGATTTAACTTTCATTGAGAAACAAAGACAATGTGACTTTGGTGTATTAGCCTGATGACAACCGCGGAGACATAACAACACAATGTTAACAACTGTGTCATATTGCGATGCTTCATCAATACCACTGAAAAGAATAATGTTGTAGATCAAAGAAGTGGGAGTGTGCCTGAGTAAAGAGGCTCCTGTATTCAAATTAGAAACGACCAGATTTATTTTGAAAAGTTCTGCATAGCAATAGGCCTCATTGAAATGTTGGTTAATAAAGATGGTGGTTGTGAAATTAATGTGGAACCCATAAGATAATTGTTTTATTCTCGTTTTAATCGTATTTTTAATTAATTTCCTTTCAACAAGAAGTAGAGTTTGAAGATTTCGAAATCAAAGCATGACCTTTAATTAATTTCGAATACTGATGACTTTGAAGAACAGAATGTTAAAGATAAATCCACTATAGCTAACCAAACCAAATTAACAAAGTCGGAACCGGTTTCAAGAAAATATTGTTGTTGACATAATCATAGAACCCAACAAGCAGTTATTTTACGACAATGCGTTTAACCAAAATTGAAAACCTACTAAGGTAAAATCTTTAAAGCATCCCATGACAACAAAGAACTTGCTGCACATTTTACCAATTGCCATTTTTCTCCATATTCGGTTGTCTCTTTATTTTACTTGTATCCAGTACCTTAGCTTTATCGATTAAACACGTTGAAATATTGCCTTTCTCTGTTTAGCAGCAGGGGAATGTTGATGAACCATTCCTCGCAGATAACTATTAATTAATTCGGGGCCAATGTTGGAAATCTATCGCGCCAGAAGGATGCATTCAACAAATACGTAGTCAAGTGAAGGCCTAAAACAATTGAAGTGCTATTCTATATTAATATTATGAAGCAGATAGCATCGTCCCTAGAGAAATTCACATCTTTATCCTCAAGGATACATGGCCCAGTGGATAAAGACGTTGGTTAGATCTAGTGACTAGACCCAAAGAGTTATGTGTTCAATACCAGGCAACAGCAGTGGGAAACCAAAAAGTTGGAGATTTGCGTTAAAGGGAAATAACTGAGACATCCAGAAGATGCATTGCACGGGGAACGAGAACGAACTCTCCCCCCCTCGGTAGACGAATTAAAGGGTACGATCGAAATTCCAATAAACTGAAGAAGGCCGGAGCATACAAAGGCCGAAACTTTGTGAATATGGTATTGAATATATGGTTAACAGTCCGAATAATGTAAATAATGCAACTAATCATAATACCTCATTTCAGAGATATAGACAGATATTGTAGTCAACTGAAGTCATAAAACAATTGAATCACTATTCCATATTAATGTTTTCAAGCAGATGACATCGACCCTGGAGAAAGGTGATAGAATTAGTCTAATAAAAGGCCAATGTATGATTGCAAAATCTGTGCAGTGTAAGCAGTATAATACGTTCTGAAGGCGAAGGGAATGTATACAGAATGCCAAATAAGGCGAAATACAGAAAGAATGGCGATCGAAATGAAGGGAAGAAGAACAGATTTTATGAAGGGAAAAATATATAATCAACACTGGATGGTGACAGTCAGTTTCACTCATCTAGAGGTGCTCAGCAGAGTGTCACCACACACAGTTCGTTTTATATGACTACACTATCTCTATCTATAAACCTTCTATCGACAATATTTAGCACTTCCTCAAAATATAAACAATTTTAAACATTCTATATAAAGAATAGAGAGTGAATAAATGATATTAGAATTACAGAATAAGTTTGAATTTTAAGGATATAAGATCAGAACGGCCCTCTCTATGCTTTCGTAACAGAGTTGGTCAAAGGGCGGATGTGTTCCCTGAAATAGAATGACAAATATTAACCAAAGAAATACATACGGGGAAGAGCAGTAAAGGGGGACCTCTGCTTAATGGAGAAAACTCATGATCTTACATAGAATGAATAACAGAGAGAGAAATGAATTGATGGTCACCTGCAAGCAAAGAAAAATATGTTATAAAGAGTTTGCAAATTAGGATGAACGGAATATGTAGTAACAAGATAACAATGAGATAAGCATAAATATAAATTGATCGAGTTGATGCCGATCTATTAATATTGCCTCTTGACAGGAACATCTGAGTCGTGGTACGTAGAGGCGTAAATAATACCCTCCCCCCATATATATATATATATATATATATATATATATATATAGATAGATAGATAGATAGATATAGATAGATAGATAGATAGATAATATTAGTGGTAAATATACATATATATGCAAAATCCACAGGTGCATATACACACATGTATATTTTTTGAATAAAACATTCCGAGAGGATAGAATCCAGGTAGAACTCAATGTCCAGGACAGAGAAAGGATATAATAAAAAGGCTTAAACACTAATATTCCATGGTCATAATTTATTCCATTGGAATCGTAAATACGATCCAATTCATCAGACCTACAAATTCAAAAAGGAAACAGAAAAAAATTTGAATTTGTAGGTCTGATGAATTGGATCGTATTTACGATTCCAATGGAATAAATTATGACCATGGAATATTAGTGTTTAAGTCTTTATATATTATATATATATATATATATATATATATATATATATATATATATATATATATATATATATATATATATGATTAATACAAAGATAAAAAATGCCATTTAGCTGATTGATATTACCTTCTACATCCCGATTCCAAAGTTTAGTAGACGAATCCCTTAGAAATCACTCATTCCACTCGTCAGTGGATATCAGCCATTGACTGTTTATATATACATATGAATAAAGAGCTAAACTTATGTTAGCCGACGTGTTTCGTCCTCTGTGCGGTTAATGGCAATACAATGAAAAAATTGTCCAATCCTCATCGGCTCTTCTCTTTTAATGACAACTCAGGATTTTATTTTGCATTAAGTAAAAATGTTTTATTCATTTTATTTTAATTCAATTTATTTTAATTTAAGAACACACATAAATATAATTCAGGTTAACTGAAAGTCAAGATAAACTATGGAATATGCTAAGTGTTGTAATTTAATATGGGTGTTTAATAATCAACGACACAATAATAAAAAAGAAAAAAATCTCAAACAAATTAATGGCGTCTATGAATTGCGCTACCTGACTAAAGAAAACTTACCTGATAAAAATTTAGATAGATACATTGGTTTCACTACTGCAACATTTTATTAGACGGGTTAATGAAATTTGAAAGACAACAAAATGACAGCAATAGAATTGAAGATATTTCATATATTAGCCTTTTGATTAAATTGAAGAGCGAAAGGAAAGATTTTAAAGTCGTAATTTTCGGACACGCCTGTGTCCCTTTTCAACGAGACGAGGAATAAACAAAGAAGTGGGACTTACTCTTCCAATAAATGTTGTTGGTGGTTAGATTATTCTCTGAGTAAACCAACAAATCCCTGTTTAATCCCTCAAATATGGATAAATGGGGTAACGGATAGGGGGGCACGGTGGATTAATGGATAACTGCTCGGATGCAGGAATCGGAGAGCCGAGTTTGAATTCCAGTCGAATCCATTATATTCACTTACGTATTAATACCCTGAGGAAAGGTATGAATCCCCCCAGCTATAGGTAAATAGCAGGACAGACAGGGTTCTATGGATTTGGATGGCATCTGGTCTTTTATAGAAAGAAATGGCAACCTACCCCGGAAAAAAACCTGCCTCGTCAGTCATGTATCGAAAGTTACTTGATCGCCTAAACGTGTATCACGCATGGCACATAACTGACTGATGCCATTTTTAAAGATTAGCTAGAAAAATAAACTTTTTTTTTTTTTTTTCGTTTTGGAGTTTTCGAAGACTCTTTAAAAGAACTGTTTAAGACCCTCTAAATTATTGTAAGGAAAGACCAGCGTAGATTTCAACGCGGTATATTTTGCTTTCCAGATTTGGAATGTATATTTGCATATAAATATGAACACAGCCGTTCTACCCAAATTGCTGAGAACGGTCATTGCTAGAAATGAAACGAATTAGTAGATGAACGATGAATTATTCTCTGGTCACCACCAATCTCTAGACAAGACGACTCGACTCTTGCCAAACGGCAATTGCATACTCAGACGCCATCACTCTCGCAATCAACTACATTTAATCTCCATTATACTGAATAAAGAACTAAGAATATACTCCCAGGCTTTTTCCTCGGTTTTAAAGATGGCAGCGGATCAAATTAACTCATTGACATAGACTTTAGGACCATTATGAGTGTTTCTCTTTTTAGATTATTGATAACGTTGCATTAGACAAGATGTGAATGTCTTCATCAATGAACGCTCTCAAATATTTCGAAACACTAATGAAATATTGACAGAATCGGAATTTCTTAAGAAGTTTTGAGAATCCCATCAAGTAATATGCGAAAATTATAGAAGTCACGAATCATGAACGATTAATGCACTAGTTTCTAAAATGATTGATGTCGAGCGCTCGCTGTATTTTTCGAGGGTTGATTAAGTTTTGCTGGTTAAAGGCGATGGAGAAAATCAAAATCTTAATTTGATAAAATCCAACATTTTCGAGAATGCCACTGGTTTTAGCGACCGCAGTACAGTGTCTAGAAAGCCGAAAACAGAATTAACACCGAAGTAGGAAACGATTAAAAATTATTAAATTGTTCGGGAAATAATGTCCAATTTTCGAATAAAGCTTTTCATTCTGTTTTGATATATAATAATAGCACAAAAATATATTACTCCTTTCGAACGACTAAAGTGTCCTCTTTATTAATTCTCTATCAATCTCCTTCATAATTTAACTTAAAACATTTTATACCTCTCATCTTGAACATTTGAAAGATGATTGCAAATTGAATTATCATATATCATATTACAAGTTTATAATAATTTACGTACCAACTTTATTATATTTTGAATATTTTATATCAATCTTCATTAGAATTTTGTTCTCAATTTCGTGATGCACCCAAAAATTATTTGTCCGGAAATTAATGTCCTATTTTAGAATAAACATTTTAATTGTGTTTTAATATATTACTGTAATAGGTGCATAAAAACATCTTACTTATTCCTAATTATTAAAGTTAATTTTATAGCAATCCCTTTCAAAAGTTATCTTAAAATATTTTATACCCGCCATCTTGGACATGAAAAAAGATGCATTTATTTTTCTCACGTGAGTTCGAGCTTGTTCACAGTGTTTCTGAAACTGCTGCAAGAGATTAAGAGAGACTGTGTGAAGGATCCACTTGCGTTCGGACAGCAGGTTCAGACTTGTTGAAGTTCCGTCATTGAGATACCAATCTTGAACATCAAGGTTTAAGAGAGACTCCATCTACAATTTATAATCAACATTTGAAGACACAAGTCGAACAAAAACTACTTCAACGTGTCAGAGAAATGTCTCAGATAATAGGGGTCAGAATTTAAATAATATGGGACCATCTCAAGAAAATTGGCAAGAGTAAGAACTCGATGAATGGGTCCCAATGTAAGTCAGTGAAAGTTAAAGAGTTCGTCTTTTTGAAGTGTTTCAATGTTGCATCTGCAAAATTTGAATGATTCATTAATTGATCGAATACTGATTTCTGATTAGAAATAGATCCGTTATTACAATCTAAAACCAAAATTGTACAAAGAAGAGATTTTAGTGACTTTCTGCTGGTCTGTTTATTACAGATCTCTTGAATCTAACCAGAA
The DNA here is from genome assembly GCA_963932145.1 of Acanthosepion lycidas. NCBI lineage: Eukaryota > Metazoa > Mollusca > Cephalopoda > Sepiida > Sepiidae > Acanthosepion > Acanthosepion lycidas. Next base: position 2,462,740 of record OZ010580.1, read on the forward strand.
CATCATTGCCAGCAACTGGATGAAATACAAATTCCATTAAACTAAGTTCGACCGGCGCTGATTAATCTTAACTCAATTCTAGTCTAGTCGTACTCTTAAATTAATAAAGTCTAGGTACCAAAGCTCATCTGAAAAATTACGATGAAGATATTTTTAGAAAAGGCAGAGGGAGGCTACGAAAGTGCAGTAGGGAAAAGACTGAAGTCGAGATACCAGTTCAAAAACCAATAATATTTTTTGATTCATCTTCGGATATTATCAAGAATCTCTACATACATAGCGAAATCCACCGGCCAGATTTGATAGCAAAATATTCAATGCACGGACGAATGATAACTTTAGAAATGGGTATTGATAGTTTCTGATGAGACAAACATTTTAGCACAACACGGGAAAACAACTTTCCTAGCAGCCGACTTAGCAAGTGATCCAAATATAACCTTTCCAGCGGAAAATTTATCCCGCGATCGTGCAATGAGTCACTTCCAGGAGGTTAGCCTCAGCCATGTAAATGGAAGGCAAAAAGCTACTCTCAAACAATTAAAAGAGAGCATTTACTCTTACACCCTTGTGCAAATTCATTGGAACAACTGCTTTAGTTTCCTTTCTTACGCTATACGGCCATTTTTAGACCAATTGGAATGACAGGTTGTAATCGATTTCTTTTTTTTTTTCAGATTAGGTCATTTGCATTGGTGTGTAGTAATATGAATCTATTTTCAGAGTGTATGATGAAATTTTTTGGGCCTTGAAAAATATTGCGTCATCCGTGATTGCATCAGATTTTCATCACTATTGCCCCAACTGTCGATTAGTTGTCTTACGGCTATTGACTGCCATGGACGTTACACTAAGAAAGCGTACGAAAATTGTAACGCAGCACGAACATACTGTCAAGCCTTACCAGTGAGCAAATCAAAGTACTATAGACTGGCCTGGAATCTCTCCTGATTTTAATCCAATCGATAATCTGTGGTTAATCTGCAAGGAAAGACTTTGTGGAATGGACATACGAAGTACTAACATGTGCACTGGCTCATGTTTCATTGGAAATATATGAAAAAAATTAAATAATAACAGAATTCTTCCTTTTGTTTCAATTATTTTTGCACAAGGGTTCAGGTGATCATGGTCCTCGACATCTTACTGTGTAATTAATTTCCACACAGGTGTATTTAACTCTCTATTACAGAGCCACCATTGGTCACGAGAATCAAAGTTGTTAGAAGCCATACCTTGCTTCATTCTCTCAACAAACAAAGATGAAGCCTAATTATAATTATTACGATGTTCAAGTTGCATATTCTGATTGATTTAAACACTGTTTAAATAGATTAATTCAGGAATAAAAGTTGATTCTAAAATTGGACATTTTCTTCTGAACAATCTGATAAAACTCAATAATTCGGCTTCTATCAAAAGACATTGAGGCTTCTATCAAAAGACATGAAAGCTAGATCAGAAATTACAAGATCAAGTCTAGAACAGAAAAATTTTAACCACAATTAGGCCCAAAGTAAATTAGCTCAATTTTGTGCTTTATAAAATATTTATTCTACTTTTTATTATCATTGTTATTTTTCTGTCAGAATCTCCGAGAAGAAGAATTATCATTATTTGCATCGTTTACATTAAAACTGTTATCCTCATGTTTGTTGTTACCAACATCTGACATCCAGTCTTCTACAGGTGTCATTCGATTAAACTTCATGGGAATTTCAATCAGAACCATTTTTATTTCATCTAAGGGTGTTAGATCCCTGTCTAAGGATGTCTTTTCCTATTTTTTTAAAATTCTGCCCCGTTATTACAAGCCGCATTTTCATTAAGCCTGAGAGTATACTACTGGCCCAGGGATTGAACTCACAATTGCCAAGCCGCTAAATTCACGAAGTACAGCCGAGTTGATTAAATCGATGGTCCGTGAACAAAACGTGATATCTGTTTGACTTGGGCAGCGGCATTAGCAGAATCTGTCCTTTTTGCATTAAAATCTATCTTTTTATATTAAATAAAAGGTTGAATTCGAAATTCTCTGAAGCTTACACCTCTTAACAGATACCTGAAGAAGTCTAGAGGAGACAACGGCCGAAACGTTGTCATAACGACACCAAAGATTGGGACATTCGTTTCAATGCAAATAATGTAGTGTTATGGACTTATTAAAGAATTCAGAAACAATCGATGAATTAGCCAGGATTTCATGAAAGGCTTCGATATTTAAAAAAACGTTCTGCTATCAGAAGCTAAGAAATTATTATTATTATTATTATTATTATTATTATTATTATTATTATTATTTTCCTTCGGGACGTAGGCGATCATCGCTCTCCGTGGAGTTTTTTTCCTTTATTACTTGTGGACGAAATAAAGTGTTCGGTTCGAAATTCCAATCACCTGAAGAAGGCCTGAGCGTACAACGGCCGAAACGTTGCGAATATGACAATTAATATGAGGATAACCTAATAATGCAAATAATCCAAATGCTTGTGAATTGCCATTTATTCTTAAGAAAGACAGTGAAGCGGTTTCCCATTGGTTTCTAAAATTCAGCGTTTTTCTTCTAAACTAGTTGCCACTCCTGGCTCGAGATCCCCGCCGACTCTTTTGTCTAACTTGCAACTGCAAATAAAAGGCAAGTTCATGCTTTCTTCCAACATCGTCTGTGCGAAAAAAATATCAACATATTAGCCCGGAGTTTGAACTCGGCTCGCCGATTTTATCGTTTGCTCCAACATCCGTTACACTATAAATTCATCCCAATCTAAGACAGACTTACTTCGTTTCTTAATATTACCCTAAGGTATGTTAGTTTAGATTTATGAAGAAAGAAAATACGTAATGTTTTCAAAATAGCATCCAAGGAATATACGGATATTTTGCAGTATTCACAACATCACACAAAAGCACAAAAGTGCTTAGAATATGTTAGGGTTAGAAAGTCAAGCCAAGTCATCTGGAACAGATCTGTAAAGATATATTTTAAAGAATTTCGTCAGCAGACATAATTCCTGGATTTTTTTTTCATACTAAACTGAGAAGTCCGACGCTAATAGCTTTTTTTCCAATGATTGTCCAAAATATTTTTTTCCAAAGAATCAGCAAATCTTTGACGAGGCAGAACCAAAGAAGCAACGCCAATCAGGATTCCTTCGTTTTGTCAACATTAAAGCCCGACGCCGGTCATCTGTCAAGCAAGTTGTAATGAATACTGTCGCTTTTTCCCGAAGTTGCGAATCTGCACACATTATATAAACAGAGATTTGCCATTTCGTGAAAATAGTGACGCTATCTTCCCAACGACGCGGACAGCAAGGAGAAGATCCACAAAGGAGAATGGCAACACTTCAATTGTTTTCTTTCTCATCGGTTGGTCACATCTCTTGGTTTCTTTGTAGCTTTCAACTCTCGATTTTAGATATTCAGTAAGAGAAGTCTCAGATGGGTCAGGATTTTACGACAAATGGATGCGAACTTAATAAGCCTAAAATGAAGAACTTCGCGATAAAATTACGGGAGGCGTGTTCTTTAGAAAATTTTATAAAATAAAAATCATTACATATTGATTGATTGGAACTAGTGTCTTTATTTTTGTTTTTATCGTTGTAACGTCTAACTCTTTTCAGGTGTCAATAATAATTGGCAACCTTTACAAGGATTCAAACTCTTCATTTAATCCAGAGTATAGATATTTTAGGCACGCTAGAGTAATGGATAGCGACTCGGGCTGAGGAATCGGAAAACTGAGTTCAAATTCCACTCGGATCAATTACATTCCCTTACATACTAATATCTTTGGGGGATGTATAGATCCTCTTTTTCTCAAACCTATAGGTAAATAGCAAGATAGACTGGTTTTTATAGATTTGAATGGTGATATGTCCCGAAAAGGGCTATATTTGTTCGAAGTAGCAAAGTGGTTTTGGACTACTGTAACCTAGTAGGACAATCTAGCAGGTAACCGTAATGGACTGGTCCTCGTCGTAGTGGTAGGCAATAGGCGTAGGAAATAGGCGTAGGCAATAGGCGTAGTCCATGTACTTCCACATCAGTCTGTATTTATGGCTGACACCAGCCAATCATATTACTGTGAGGGGGAACCCAGGTGTATGCATATTAATTACACCAGGTGGCAACTGGCCTAGGAGAAGGAAACCGAATTCAAAAATCGGCCTGGTGAGGATTGGGCTCCGTCAGGTTATTTTGCCCAAGAAACACCACTTCTACTGAGGCTGCAATGTATCCTGAAGGGTCACGGTATTCACGGTATCGCGATATATATTTTATTCCACTTTCTATGCTAAAGAATTCGTAATAATATTTTTTTTATTTATGATACTATTGTTTACCTACTATAAGGCCCAAGAGCAACTCAAAATAGAATTATTGAATAA
>OZ010580.1:2472133-2552133 GCA_963932145.1 Acanthosepion lycidas
TACGAGACGCGGAAGCTTGTGGAGATTTCGTAGTTTATTTTGTTCAGGTTAGATTTCAACTGTTTTATGTATATAGCTTCAAGAATTTTTAGTTTTTGTTTATTGTTTTGTTATTAAACTTATCAGACAATATGAAAGAAACTTACTTAAAATACGTCTATAGAAGAGTGCAAGAAAACATTTGTTCGCATATCAGTAAAAACCTAAAAAATTACTTTGTCTTGTTTAACAAAGCATTTATTCAAGAGGGATTGTTGCAAACACGCACACACGCACATACATACATACATACATACATACATATATATATGTGTATATATATATATATATATATATATATATATATATATATAAATACATACATATATATATATATATATATATATATATATATATATATATATATATATATATATATATTATGTGTATATTTGTGTTAGCGCTAATTTAAAATAGTTTGATTAATGACAGTTTTCTTTTAACAGAAAATGGTTAATCCTTTTTTCAGAAATAATTTCAGAAAATAGAATGTGATATTTACTCCTGCATTGTTCAGAGGTAAAGACTTTTATCTTAATCAGTTTACCAAAATAGAATTTTACCTAAAACCCACAGTTTATTTGCAAGCATCTAAACCAAGATTGCCAGATTAAGCTTTCAGATTTCGAATAAGGTAATACTTGAAAACCTTTCGCTACTACATTATGAAATGACTTTCTTCTCATTAATAGGCTAGGTTTGATTAATTTTCTTTTAAAGTCTCTGAAAATGTCTAAAGTAATTCGAAATTTAGTGGGAATGGGGTTTTCAAAAATGGCCCAATACGGCAAACCTGCTCAGAGGAAATTTTGATAAATCACGAGAGAGAATGAAGATTTATTTTGCCATTAATATATAATTGTTCCGCAGGGAGTATTTGTGAACTCACCAAAACGAAAAGCTTTTTAAAAAATGTACACAGCTTTGTTGAAGTTTCAAGTTTCTTTTTTATCTTTCAGTTTTGTTATTTGTCTTTTTTCTTTTACTTTTCTGTTTATTTGTGTGTTTTGGACGGAATGAACCGTGTCCTAACTCCAGAGATTCTGCGTTGAGTTCATTTACAAGGCTTTCGTGCCGACTAAAATGGATCTAATGAGATAAATGATGAAATTAGAATACAGTATCCACTGACAAAATCACAGCATCAATAATCTTATACATACATACATACATACATACATACATACATACACACACACGTACACACACACACACACACATATATATATATATATGTGTGTGTGCGTGTGTGTGTGTGTGTGTGAAAACAAGTTGGATGCTTATTTTTTTTATTCCCTTGCCAAAGTTTCGTTCAATAAGAACAACAGATAGAAGAAAAAATCGTGTAGGAAGGTTGCCATTGTAACGATTTTTCCGTATTTGTTTGTTGTTCAGAGGAGGTCCTTATTATACGAAACGTCGACAGCAGAATAAAAAAAATGAAACATCTAACTTGTTTTCATATATTACATTTTAAATAATTTATTCGGATATTTCATATATGTCTATTAAACATAGTCTATTCAAGAACCATCAAGAGAACGGTGAATAATTTTAAAATAGAGGAAACAGTTAAAGGGTAAAACTAGATGTGGAGGTCACAACAGGAAGAGGGATCATCATTTCAACTTAGAGCTAAAGAGATTAATTAGAAAAGATCCAACTCAATTCATAAGACTTTTGGCACGTGAGAAAGGAGTTTAAGTTATGACAGTCCAAAGAGCAATGAAAAAAGACTTGAAAATGAAATCGTACGTGAAACGTATGATACGCCTTTTAAATCCAGGACAGAAAGTTAGGAGGTTAGATAGGAAGAAGATCATCTTGAATAAGTTGCAAAATGATCCTCGAATAATATATATATCAATCACGAACCTGAATGTCCGAGAAATTTTCATAGAAAATATTCATCAACGACAGGAATCGAACCTGTATTCTATACGGAAACGCCATACAGCATGACGTGCCTTAACCGATCGAGCCACGGAGGATCGCTCGTTTAGTGAGGTCGATTTTACTGCTATGAAAATTTCTCGGACATTCAGGCCGGTAAATTTTAAGACTGTTTATTATAAAACAGAGCATTTAATTATATATTTGTATCTATAAAAAGAATGTATAAACATAAAAATGTCTTAATATATATATATATATATATATATATATATATATATATATATATATATATATACATGTGTGTGTGTGTGTGTGTTTGTGTGTGTAAGTATGCGTAAAAGCTTGTTTTTCGGGCTTTTCTAATTAAAGCAACAATAAATCTGAAACGTTTTGAAGCATTTAGCCATATTCATTTGGCTGATATTAAGATTTTTAACTGGCTTTTCAAAATTAAAAATCAGTTTATTTAATTTCAAGCTTTGTCAAATTGTAAACATAAAATCCATGGTACCCACAAGGCAATAGATTTTATTCATTCTCAAAGTCATCACAAAATTTCCACAGACCTAATTAACTATCCAATTTTCTATCGTTTCCAATTATTGACATAAAACATATCATGTCAACAACCAGCATACGACACCTATTCGATATGATTTAATGGAAGCATATATATATATATATATATATATATATATATATATATATATATATATATATATATATATATATATATATATATATGACGCAAAAATGAATTATGCGTGCATATATGTGGGGGCCAATATTTACTAAAGCCCAACCAATTGTCTAGGGAAATTAAATATAATTTATGTCCTTCTTTGGACCAGATTTCCGTGCTAAAAGTTTGGCAAATGACGTCACATCATTCGTTTTGCTTTCGTCTCGTTTTCTCTGGAGACTTCGTTTCCTCAATGTCCTCTCTTTGACTAATTATAGATTTATCATCACTAGACAAACATCTGGCCATAAAGTCGCTCCACTTGTTCTTCTCGCTCTCTCTCTCTCTCTCTCTCTCTTTCTGTTTTATAAGTTCAATGTTTTATAAGTTCAATGTCTAAACATTTAGGAATCTCTTATCTATCCATTCATCTATTTGTCTACTCTCTCTCTCGCCCCTCGTCTATCTCTCTCTCTCTCTCTCTCCATATATATATATATATATATATATATATATATATATGAGAAAATTTTATATACCTTTTATATAAAATAAATGACAAAGTGGGGAAAATTTCCAAACTTATAAAAAAATTAAATTCAAGTTTCAAATTTCAGCGTCCCATGTCTTCGTGTAGTTATAATAAACATAACTTTAGTGTGAAAAAGTTTTAAAGAAAAAACGCGTCACACGAAAACGTTTCCACTTTGTTATTAATTTTCCTAATATTATATATATACATATATACAGACATTATATATATATATATATATATATATATATATATATATATATATATATATATATATATATATATATATATATATATATAGTACACAATAAAATCCAAAATTACCTCATATAGGGAATAGGTTTGTTATTTCAACTGACGAAAAACCCGGTATCGACTAATACTGGCGTTGAATAAGACTGACGACTTTTGCCCTGGCTGAAATTAGCCTATTCCTTATATGAGCAGATTTTGGATTTTATAGGGTACTATGTATTTGCTCTGTAATAATAAATACATTGAACCCTTTTTGCGGATCAGTTTTAATATTTTTATATTACCAGGATCCAATTAGATTATATACCAACGGATTTATTACCTTTACCATATATATATATATACATATATATATATATATATATATATATATATATATATATATATATATATATATATACATATATATATATATATATATATATATATATATATATATATATATATACATATATATATATATATATATATATATATATATATATATATATATATATATATGTCTTTGTGTGTGTGTGTGTAAATTTTCTTCTAAAAATCATGAAAATAAAAACTTTAAGTAAAATGCTCACAATATATATACAGAAAATCTCGGGTTACTATCTAGAGTTATTTGGATATCCTTAATTGTGTTTACTGTGCTTTGTTGAGTTCTAATATAAATATGCCATGATGACCTCATTTTTCTCAGCTCCTAACGAACGGTGTTTAAATTCCTGTCAGGTTTGTTAATTTCATTTTCATACAAATAGTCTTAGGAAAAATATGAATCCATACCTTCTCCATTCATCTATGGGCGAAATAGCAGCGCAGATTGAACTCTGTAGCTGTGTTTGGTAACTAGTCTAAGAGAAGAATACACTCTGATTTCAAAACTGTAATTAGCACAGGCGAATCACATATAATGTCGCCAGTAAAATAATCGTGAAGTTTAAAATGATCCATTGAATCACATATAATGTCGCCAGTAAAATAATCGTGAAGTTCAAAATGATCCATTGAATCACATATAATGTCGCCAGTAAAATAATCGTGAAGTTCAAAATGATCCATTGATCCCAGCGCTTGATGTCATATATTTATAGTTTTTATAAATCTGATTTTCTTCGTCTATTTTCTTCTGTGGTTGGGGAAATATACGACAATATCTCACCACAGTTTCTTTAATATCTGTCTTGCTCTAACTCTTTTTAGGTAAGGTAGTGGAGTAGTTATCACTTGTCTTTCCATTGTTTTCAATCCTGAATTTCCTTCGCCTTAACTATCCCCGTTTTTTGCTATTAGTTTATCCCTACGGCTTACATTGCGTTATAATAATCTTATTTATTCTTGCTTTCCTTCCGAAAATTTTCTAGTATTTTTTTTTTTTTTTTTGTTTCATTCTTTTTTTTTTTTTCGGCGTCTTTATTTTTCCCGCTATTTGTTTCGATATTTTGCCAAAACGTCGACAAATCTGTTGTTTTCGATAAAGCATTGCGATAACATCTGATCAGACAAGACGCAGTTAAGTTTATTGAGAAGAAAAAACAACTGAAAAGAAATATTGAAAATGTCTCATTAGATTTGCGCGTTGATTTCTTTGTTAACAATGGAACAATTTTTGTGTGTGGCTTTCACTTTTTATTATGTCCCAAACGTTTTTCTCAGATTTTATTGCGATAAATTTATTGCTTCATAAACTCTAAAAAAGGATTTACTTTTAGCATTTTATTCTTTAAGGACTGATTTAAATGTTCAAAGCTTGAGAAGTTTTTAATTTTTTGAAAGGCCAACTCGATCCATAACATTTCTGGCTGCCAATTTTATTGAACAATAAAATTCTGAATCATTTTTTTTTTCTTTTTTGGTTGATTTCAAACATCTTTGCTATGCGAATTGTTATTTTTTTTAAATAGAACTACTAAAACCGCTTATAAATTGTTTTTCTCTGGGGGGTCGTCAATTTGGATTCAGTATAATTTCCTGAAATGATATATCAACAATGAAACTTATTTTTTTACACTTTTATTTTAGGTTAAATTACAAAAAGATATACTCGTAACATGAAACGATATTATTTCTACAAATGCGACAAAATCAAGAGCCCCGTTAACTAACACTTCTTCCTTCTATTTTCAGTTATTTACAATGGTACCAGTACATTTTGATATTTATTGAGTTTTTCTAGTTGGCCGGAAATAGAAGATCATCTTGTTCGGCAAGGCGATTGTATACAATAAATAAACTAAATCCGGCTTGTCTGAAAGAAAACTAAGTTAGGGAAGCACCTACCAAGAATCGAACTGGTAACACTAGCTTACTAGTCTGCGAGAAACACTTTCTAATCGCAATAGACTTAGAACCATTTTATTCAACATGACACACTAACTAGAACTTTCACGTATTAAATGAAATGTTGACTTAAGGTGTGCAAGTGCCAGTAACGGCGTAAGTTGATTTCTTTGCCTAAATTAGTATATCTACATTCTGTTAGCGAACTCTTTTCACACATAAGTCTCGAAAATGTTAAAAAAATATCTATCTACTTAGAATTATATATATATATATATATATATATATAAAAGTGAACATAGAAGTCAACAACACTTAGAGGCGACAGTCTGTTTCATGGTAGATTCAATAGTCAAGCCACGAACAGCATTGACGGCCTGATGATTACATCTAGCATGAAACAGACTGTCGCCTCTAAGTGTTGTTGACTTCTATGTTCACTTTTATATTTACATTGCCTCTGATATTCAGCACTTTATCCCATAAATATAGCGCATCTTAAGACTATATTTCTTCATATATATATATATATATATATATATATATATATATATATATATATATATATATATATATATTTCTTCATATATATATATATATATATATATATATATATATATGTATGTATATATATATATATATATATATTCAAGAATTATTCATACATAAAACAAATGCAAAGGTTAATGATTAAATGGCGAGAAATCCATCTTCGCGAACAATTCAATAATATACAAAAACCCCGAATCTGTTCATGAATGAAAAGATCCTGTTTTATAAATTTCCGTCGCATTAGATCTTTTTATTTTACAAGCTTTCGTCTGTTCCTACAGACATCCTCAGGTACGAAATATTGTTTTCTTGATTATACTTTCAGTAATAAGTGGACAAACGAAAACAAGGTTGTAATCCGAAAAATGCTATGAGAAATGTGTGTTATAGTTTTGTAGCGTGCAGTCGCAACGCTGAGTTTGAATTTAAATTTTACGGTTAAAATTCTGCGTTTATGTACAAATGTAGTGATAGAGAATTCTTTTTAACTGGTAAATTTTCCGTCAAAGTGGCAAGAACTATATTGTTCAATAATTACAGTAATGTCGCACTTATTATCCAAAAGTTGCACGTGGATCAGTTATTTTAATTTCAATAAGGGTGCAATCAATTTACAAATTCATGAATTATTCATACAACGCTGAGATTGAATTTAATTTCTACATATCAACACAGTGCCATCTATCGTAAATTTACTTTAAACTCAAAAACGAAGGATTTGCGGACATATGGCACAGTGGATAAAGGCGTTAGTTAGATCCAGTGACAGGACCCAAAGAATGTGAGTTCAATACCCGGTTAAGGCAGTGAAGAACTTTCAGAGGGAAATTAACAGGAGATAACTGATAACTGACATCCATTAAACATGGCACGCGGAACTAGAACAGTCTACACCAGAGAGCGAAATAAGGAGTTCAGTTCGACATTCCAACCACCTGAAGAAGCCCGGAGCGTACAACAACCGAAACATTGTAATAAATATGGCGTCAAAGATGAGGACAATAGTCCGAATAATGTAAATAATGTCTGTATGGACTTTTTGTCCTTGTTTTGGTGTTAGAGACCTTCCCCCAGTGTATGTAAAAGTATTTTTAATACACCCTTTACACACACACACACACACACACACACACACACATATATATATATATATATATATATATATATATATATATATATATATATAAGTCATTTAAGGGGTCCATGGCAAGGCGTTCGCTATATCTAAGCCTCGAAACAAGATCTGACTGTATCCAATTTCCTGTGAAGAAATATTTGTTTCTTCCTCATAAGAGATTCTTATTCGGATGTTAATGAAGATAATAAGGTTGATGATTGTACACGTTAGCGAATTAATAATAATGATCACTAGAGATAATTACAAAGGTAAACTCAATCGCCGAGAAAAGACCAAATCATGGAGGATAAAAAAAATCTTCTGTCCCGATCTTTCAAGTCTGAAGAGATATCAGTACTTGAAAATCAGCATCATTTGAAATCTGCTCTTTCTAACTAGATTTTGAACACCAACTTGCAGCACTCCTAGAAAAAAAAATATTCGTCATAGTTCTGGTTGATATTTACCGTTTGCGACTTATTCAGGTCTTAGGGACAGCATGTAAAGATTAAACCTATTTAAACGGGCTAAATGCTTTACGAAAACCATTGGGCAGCGTCATTGAATATGTGTTATAGTTTTCTAAGCTTAGCTGTGCCACAAAGTATGGGACACCAGGTAGAAGATCGAACTTACTACTCCGTCGTTGTTGATCTAACGATACAAGCTTGCTAACCACTGCCCCACGCTACGTCAGTTTAGTGTTCTCGTCTTTGAAGAGGAAAGAATTCGACTTATCTTACTTTATCCACCAAATTGAAAAGTTAAAAAGATAAGTCGAATTCTTTCCTCTTCAAAGACGAGAACACTAAACTGACGTAGCGTGGGGCAGTGGTTAGCAAGCTTGTATCGTTATTTCATAAATAAATCAAAAACGATGGAGGTAGTAAATACGATCTTCTACCTGGTGTCCCATACTTTGTGGCACAGCTAAGCTTAGAAAACTATAACACATATTCAATGACGCTGCCCAATGGTTTTCGTTTCCATTCTTTCAATATGAAGTCAGTTTTAGATCCACTGCAATGATAGCGTGTAATCGATTTCTATTTTTCATCAGATTAGGTCATTTGCAGCGGTGTACAATAATATGAATCTATTTCCGGGGTGTATGATGAGCCTGGAAAAATATTGCTTCATTTGAGATTGCATCAGATTTTTATTACGCCCTGGCACTATTGTCTCGACTGTCGATTAGTTGTCCTACGGCCATTGTCTGCGATGAACGTTACTTCAAGGAAGTGTACGAAAATTGTAACGCTGCATGAACACACAAGCAAGCCTTACCAGTGAGTAAATCAAAGTACTATAGACTGGCACGGAAGCTCTCGTGATTTAAATCCAATCGAGAATGTGGTCAATCTGAAAGGAACGACTTGTTAAATTGACATACGAAATATTAACATGTGCCCTGGATCATGATTCACAAATCACAAAATAGTTTTGCTAAAGGAAAATTGTTTTTAACAAAAAAATTCATTTAACGCTTTTCCAATGTGTTACATACCGTACGTATGAACACTAATGAGTATGTCCTCATAAGTTGTAAGTGGGAGTAATATGCTGTCTAAGCAGTCCACTACTAGCAGTGGTTTGCCTACTTCACTGCGCTGGCGAGTATTTTCTTTTATTGATTTTATTACTATTTCATTTCTAACTTCTGTTTTGGTTATTCCTTATTCAGTAACCCTTTCTGGGTTACAACACAATGAAAGCCTCCGGTCCATTTCTGCCTTTTTTTTTTTTTTTTGCCTTCCATACTTGTTTTTATTGTTTATTTATATCTGTGCCATTACCCTTGATTAGATTCAGTAAATAACAAAAGTTTGGTTTGTTTTACAACATATCATCCTCAATGGTTATTTAATGCCAACAAGATTTTTATTACTAATAATATTTTTCCAAAAATATATTGCATGTAATACTTTTTCCTTCAAACATTTATTGCTGGTAATATTTTGACAGAAATATATTGCTGGTATTAAAACCTATTTTCACACTTTCATAGTGTTTTGACCCCAGTTTGGGGGTTAACTATTTGTCTATATCTAGGACCCTTACAGGTGCTACCACCTCGGGTCAGGGTGGATCTGGGAACACCAGCAATTAAGATGTCGTTCCACGACCCTCAAAACCTCCTGATCAGAGGGCTTGCTTCTGGTTGTAGTTTATCGTCATACCCAGGACACGAAGAATAAAAGGAGAAATGAAGCAAAAAAAAAAAACTTTTATATCCATTCGTTTATAATTTTTTTAGTTGTATGCCACCCCCTATTCAAGACTACCCCCCTCCCATTTAAGACCACCTCCCCCTCCCATTTAAGACCACCTCCCATTCAACACTACGTCCCCCTCCCATTCAACAGCACCTCCCCCATTTAACAGCACCTCCCCCCACATTTAGGACCACCTACTCATCCCATTCAAGACCCCCATTCAAACCTCCCCCTCAAGACCACCTCCCCCTCCTATTCAAGAACATCTCCCCCTCCCATTTAAGACCACCTCCCCCTCCTATTCAACATTACGTCCCCCTCCCATTCAACCGCACCTCCCCCATTTAACAGCACCTCCCCCTCCCATTTAGGACCACCTGCTCCTCCCATTCAAGACCCCCATTCAAGACCTCCCCTTCAAGACCACCCCCCTCCCATTCAAGAAATCTCCCCCTCCCATTTAAGACCGCCCTCCCATTTAGAAATTGCATTGAATCTGATACTTGCAATCAAAAAGAGACAGGTGAAATTCCTTTATCCTTCTATTTGTGTCAGATTATTAAAATCCCCAAAGTAGATTGACATCTTTCGACATGGTATTTTCAGTAGAGAATCTTTAGATCAATTGACAGACAGGTGTCTGCACCTATTTGAAATAAGATATTTTTTGAAATATAATCACAGTATAATCGTTCCGTTTCGTGTATTTATTTCTCAATTACCCAGCATGCATTTCGTGCTAGCAAAATAATTATAACAAGAAAACTTCTTTCATGAAAGATTTCTCTCTCTCATTCAGAATGATCGAAGTATGTCTTATCGTTATTTCTTATTCGAGTTTCAATTTTTCCTCCATAGAAAATACCTTCTCAGCAGCAATGAGTCGTACAGAGACGCTTCAAATCAATTATAGTGCATTCCTTTCTATTCTCCAAATCTTTGTCGTTGTCGGCCGATCTTACTTTTTGTTGCCCTGTCTCAGGGGATTGCTGCAAGAGACATAATTCTTACTATTTGCGGTTTTCCTCAATTCCTTAATCAGAAATGAGTGTTTTGCGTGTGCGCGCGCGCGTGTGTGTGTGTGTGTTTAAATATATTTAATGGAGGAAGTTTGGTATCCCAAAAGAAAGCCCATCCTGAGTAAGACGATAAACTACATCCGACCGCAAGGGCCTCTGATCAGTAGGTTTTGAGGAGCGTGGAACCACCTCTTAATTGTTAGTGTTCCCAGGTCCACGCCTGACTCGGGGTGAAAGCACCTGTTAGGGTCCCAGCTATGGGCAAATAGTTAACCCCCTAAAAGAGCTCAAAACACTATGAAAGTATAAAAATAGATTTTAATACCAGCAATACATTTTTAGATAATATTTAACAGCAATACATTATTGAAAAAAATATTGTCAACAATATATGTTTGAAAAAAAAATATTACCAACAATAAAAAAAACTTGTCAGCATTAAATAACCCATTGAGGTTGATAAGCCATAAAACAAAACAAACCAATCAAACCAGAAGAAAATAAAAATAAAACTATCCACAATTATTCACGCCTATTTCATCTTGAATAGTTTAACTAAAATCCATAAATTGCAAATTTTGGCGTAAAAGAATTTATGATTACTCATCGTTTGACATGGGAATTTTAAAAAAGATCTAAAACATGTTTAATAAAATGAATTTTAATTCCTGGCTGGCTTCCATGAAGGCTTACGAATATTTTTAGATTATAAGAGTTTGTCTTTTTTTAGATAATAAAGATTTATTATTACAAATCATGCTAAATAATCTATAGCTGGATTCAGGCCTTTCCCAAGGGTATTTACCTGTAACTGAATATAAAGAACTCGACTGGAATTCGAACTCGGCTCTCCGATTTTAAATGCCGAGCCGCATATCTAATCTTACAGCACCTGCTATTACCCAAGCAGTTACCCATCTAGTTACTGACCAGGCTCGACATTGCTTAACTTCGGTGAACGGGAACCAGTATTTCAACACAATGTGGGCGTAAGCCTTGTCTGAGGAGGGGAGCTTGAATTATCAAGAATTTGTTCTTCCATCGGAAACCACTTGCTTATTTTGCATTCAACCTTTAATTCATTTTTTTTTTTTTTTTTTTCAATTCTTTGGAATCTTTCCATCCACTTTTTCCTGATGTGAGAAACTCCGGACACCGAGAGTCCATTTGCCAAACGCCGGTGGCAGAATTCTTTTGCGAGATCATTTGATGTGGCAAAAGTAGAAAAGGTTTTGCAAAATTTGTTAAAATCCAATTTGTTATCAAAGCTCCTTCGTTTTTCGTTTCCTTGATGATCTTAATTCCACACGGACGGGTGTTAATGAAAAATAAATAAATCATTTATTACGTTTTACGACACGCTAGCGGTTCTAACAGTAGAATTGATTGAAATGTAATTGTCCGCGTCTCCAAGACATTTTCAACACAGACATGAAAACAAGAACGGATAGAAAATACATTTTGGTTAAAGTCTCTTCACATTAGTAAAATTCAAATGTTTCGCTTTCTTTTGTAGCTAGAAACATGAATACAATTTTTCTTCTTACTTTTTCTTTAACATTTATTGAATGGTACATGGAAGTAGAGCTTGAATTTCATTAAATCTGTATCCACAAATGACAGAAAACACACATATATATATGTGCATGTAATTGCATTTTAATATTCTATGAAAACAGAAAATAATGCATATGGCCACATTCTGACAGACATACACACACACCCACAATCAGTATTATGCCTTATTCAATATATACTATTGTATTTACAATCCCCTACGCATATAGATAGATAGATAGATAGATAGATAGATAGATAGGAACAGATCGAGATAGATAGATAGATAGATAGATAGATAGATAGATAGATAGATAGATAGATAGATAGATAGGAACAGATCGAGATAGATAGATAGATAGGAACAGATCGAGATAGATAGATAGATAGGAACAGATCGAGATAGATAGATAGATAGATAGATAGATAGATAGATAGATAGATAGATAGGAACAGATCGAGATAGATAGATAGATAGATAGATAGATAGATAGATAGATAGATAGATAGATAGGAACAGATCGAGATAGATAGATAGATAGATAGTAATTGTGAGATAAAGAGACATATTTGTACATAGGAATCGACACTGTATGGTGACTATCAGTTTGACGCCTTCATGTCATGTGGCCTTCAGATCCTGTAAGATTTTGTTATAAAACACGCTGATGAATTGGTTATAAGTTGGGCATTTAATTTTATTTGTTGTTAAACACACACATACGTAAACACACACGCGCGCATACTTATATATATATATATATATATATATATATAGATATAGATATAGATATAGATATATAGTTTTAAAATGTGCTATAAATATGGGATAAAGTGTTCAATATCACAGATAGGGTGTATGTAAATATAAAAGTGAACATTAAATCAACACTCAGAGGCGACAGACGCAATCGTCAGGTTGTCATATATATATATATATATATATATATATATATATATATATATATATATATATATATATATATATATATATGCGCAGTACTTAATGGAAAGCGCTGAATATCAGCGAAAGTGTTAACATATTCAGTTGTATGGATATGTATTTGTGACAAACTGGTTTATTTTTTGAAATTGAATCTATTTATGTTTGTTTGACTATATTTGGTGGTTGGAGAGGAATTTACTTCTGTGTTTGTTTGGGTTGGCACTCTCATGCACATAGACACACATACATACTGGTGTAAGCGTTTTTGTTCACACAGACACATCCATATAAACTATCCGAACCCAGGCGCAGATATATATTCATGCGTTCGGGTATACAAACATACGCAATTGTAATTCTATTTCGGTGTCGAGACCGTAGCTTTTATATATGTAGCAATGTTCTTTTCAACAGGGAGCGGGTAGGGGTTTTCTTGACGCGTTTCAGATCTACCGCCTGCGCCGTCAGACAAAATTACACTTTCCCACAAACACATACACAATGTAGACACGCATACACACTCCTATTCATCTTTCATCACCACTTTGTTTCAGCTGGGTTCTGTTTGTGGACATGGTGATGTTGATGTTTGTATTTTCAACGCTAATTGCTTGTGTGTTGTTGACGATTGTGATGATGCTGATAATGATGATAACTGTGATATTAATTATTATTAATATGTTAATAATAATTATGGATGCATTAACGATAAATTTAGCTTTAATGATGATGGAAACGAACGTATAAAAAAGTGGTGGGGGGGCAATAAAGACTAAATGTTAGATCCGGTGACAGGACCCAAAGAGTGTGAGTTTAATACCTGGTTAAGACAGTAGAGGACTTGGAGAGGGGAATCCGCAGATAACTGATAACTGACATTCATTAGACATGGCACGTGGAACTAGAACATTCTACCCCAGTGACCAAAATAAAATGTTAAGTTCGACATTCTAACCAGCTGAAGAAGACCTGAGTGTACAACGACCGAAGCGTTGTGATAAATTTGGCAACAAAGATGAGGATGATAGTACGAAGAATGTAAATAGTGTGGATAATAAAATTATCTTGTTATTAGTATATGTGTGAGTGTGTGCATATATATATTTATATATATATATATATATGCCACCCTGAAATATATTTCGTTGTTTTATTATATTCCGCCCTTGATTTACATGTGTTCAGTTTGTTTGCATCGTATAGCGTTGTTCCGAATTCACGTCTTGATTAGATTCTCAACTTAAAATAATTCTCCTGACCGTAGCGCATTTCTTCAGTAAGTCATCTCTAGTAGAAAACCGTGTCGACTTCGATCTGTCAGCTCACCTTTTTCATAAACTGCTGACATGTTTCTTTCTCTGCACTTGCCTGCCATATTTTCAATATTAAACTTTAAAAAAAAGCATAATATATAAAAAAAAATGATGTTTATTTTTTCCATGTACAGTGTTAGCATCAATAATCTGAAATGCGTTAATTTTCATATTTTTCACATTCATACAACAGATGTTGAAATAGAACACATGTACACATCAAGTGCTCCAGACCAGCTGCAATCTTCAGCTGAGCGCCGAGCTTAGCAAAGTTTCGGCCCATTAAGCTCAGTACCTTTCCACACGGTGGGCCCGCAACAGCTGGATGATGTTACGTTGCAACCGGTCTATGTTGTTAGTTGGACGCGACTCGATACGAATTTCTGGGTAATCCATGTACTACCTTCCGCCGCAGTTTCGCCACAAGTCCTTATTACCTTTTTCGGCTTTTGGATACCAGTACACAGGAATGTCTTTAAGGAAGCAGCAGGAAATCCTCTCTCTTCAACCTCAAACGGCACCAGGGTGCAGCCATATCCCTTCTCACGAACTTCAGCCACCATTTCCTCATACTCGAAATAGTTATTTTCATGAGCCTCTTCAAACCCTTCCTCCCATGCCACTGTCAGCTTGCCAAGCTACAGATGTTTCTTCTCGCTATCAATTAACACTAGATCTGGCCTCTGTCCAGACACAATAACCTCCGCAAGAAGTGTAGCATCAACCAATACTGTCCACTTCCTTGAGACCTCCGACCTGGTCTTCTGCTTTGTGTCAGTCATACTTTGCTCCTGGAAGGCAATTCTTCGCAGGTCCGACGAGGTTATGTTAGCATTTCTCGAAGCTTCTGCTACTACCTCCAAGACCAGATTATATCTAAAGGTGTACCAGTCATTCTGTAGCGTCTTATGATAGTATATGGCG
Organism: Acanthosepion lycidas; assembly: GCA_963932145.1. Lineage (NCBI taxonomy): Eukaryota > Metazoa > Mollusca > Cephalopoda > Sepiida > Sepiidae > Acanthosepion > Acanthosepion lycidas. The sequence continues at coordinate 2,487,453 of OZ010580.1, forward strand.
CAGGTGTCCATATGCACCACACAACCGGCAGGAGAGTGACTCCTGCTCTCCCCCAGCTCCTCAAATTTGCCGGGTTTAGATTTTGAAATGCAGTTAAATGTGAATATACTGCTGTTCAAAAATGTCTGTATTTCTGTAAGACCTGCTTCAAATCAATATTGTTGCCAAAGTTTTGTTTTCTACTATTTTGTTATCGTCTTGACTAGATTCAGTAAGTTTACAGAAATTATCATTGGAATATTTTTTCGATTTTTTCATATCCGTCTGGTTGAGTGTTGGCATAAATAATTCTTGATAAAACCCATCACTTTTTGTATTCCTCTTCCTGCACCAATCATTAATAATATAAATTAAGAATTCATAGCAAATAAATCTAATTCCATTAGGAATATTAGCAGACCTCATCCTTCCTTCCATATTATTCTTCCCATTTCGGCGTCTTTTTAGATTAGACCAATCTCTCGAACCTAGCAACATTTCGTTATGGTTAACGATCTCCTCTCGCAGACTATTAATGTTTTACGTTTTTAATCACATCTTGGTGCTACGCGCTTGTGTATTAGTCGTAAATTAAGCTTAGTAAATATCTATCCAAACTCAGGTCTATATTAAGTTAGTATAGGGTCAAGTAGAAATGGTCAGGATAGAATGAGTTTACTGTAGCGGTTTTCTAAGTGGATGATGCCTGCTTGTCCAGCTGGTAAAAAAATCAATATTTAAAAACAGCATTTATTTGGCCTCGAATACAAGCCATTGCTCCTAGTAGAAAATGTGCAAGGATTTTAAGCAAAAAAAAAAAACGTCTACATATACAAAGATGCCTTTATTAATAATCAATACAGATGGTAAAAGAACGCTTGAAATGTACAAAAATGATCATTAACTGCTAAATCATTTAGCTTATAAACACGCGCCGATGAAGAAGAAGAAAATAGTTATAAAAAATCATGCCGAAATATTTTCTAACGAATGTTTTAATGGGTACCAAGGGAAGAGAATCCATGAAAAGAAAAGACGGCTGAATTAAAATTCATGCATCCGATATTATTGTATACAAAATTGCAGACATTTCTTGAAAATCATTCCCCACCCCCGCTTTTTCATTGATGTTATTTTTATACTAGCAGAGGTACTGGGCGTTGCTTGCGAACTAATATTATCTAAGCATTCATCAATTTACTACCAAATGCTGATTTACTTTTCCTTTACGAATTAATATATTTACCTGGCTTCTTTTATCTCATTTTTGACCTTTCATATAGGTCAGCTTTACAGAGACTACGTTACGCGTTGGGCCAACTTCTATCTCAAATTATTAACTATTACAAAGTTTGGGCTCCGTGAGGAGGGGAGTCAGGTAAGGAATAGTCCTTATCTTCTAACGTAGAGTTAGAAGCAACATTTATGGCATTAGAGGCCTTACAAGTGCTGCTTAGGAATGCAGAGGAATCCTGTATCTCCGTTTCTCAATGAGTCAATAACTTAATATCAATTCCTTGAATAATAAAATCTTTATATTCGAGTTGTTGTCAGATGGAAGACAAGTACTTTCGATAATTTCAAATTGTCATTATCAGGGAGGAATTTTCCCATATACAAGCAAACACTCAGACTAAGTTTTTATTTTCATTTTAAATTATGCTATTTATTGAGAGTTAAATATATCTTTTGGAGTGCGCAATGCTGTGTCGCTAGAGTTCATGTTCAAATTAATCAAGTGATAATTTCGTTTAAATTTTGAAAAGTTGATATTAAGTTAATGTCTCATTAAGTCTTGTTAGCAAAGTGATCTTGCCATTAATCACATTAACATTACTTATTAATTCTTTGTATAAATTGTTTGTTTATGATATGGAATATGCGTGTATAAACGAAGAATTAAGATAATCTTCAGACACGGATCTACAAATTTCAATATTTTCATTTATTTGAATATTATTTTTCTTTGAAGTTGAATTAGAAAGGTTCTTTACCAACAACTTCACACAAAATCTTTTGTGTATCTTTCTTTTTTACAGTACAACCAAAATGAATTGCGTTACTACATCATAAATAGAAATTGTTTACATGTGTGCAGATGTGTATGTGACACGGATTTACATTAGTTTATCCATGTGTATGAATGGTAGTCGACCTCATGAGAGAAGGCAGAGGAAGGATAGTTGCTTCTGTTGTCGCATGTAAACAAACTTAGTGAAATGTTATCACTATCAATAAACATAATATTTGTAATGTTGTATCCTGGAATAAATATGCGAAACATGTGAATAATTAAGTGTAAGAATTTCAATTTTGTTTGTGTAAAAAACAATCGAACAAACACCAGGGTCAAAGGTTCGCAAACAAGAATTGATCATAAATTAATGGGTTCCGGGAGAAAGTAAAATTTAGATTTATTAATCTTAAGCTTATTGGCTAATATATATTTTCCCAATTTTTAATATTCTTTTAAAGGAGGGAAAATATTGTCGATCATATTTTGAAGAGCCTCCAAAATTTTATTTTAAGAGATATTTTATGGTGTTCCAATTCAAAGAATAGGGCGCGTAACGTACAACGTCGCTGGTTGGTTAATGTATAAATACCAAACATTTAAATAAGAAGTCACTTTCTGTGTGAGTCGGTCAATGTAAAAAAAACGAGTTTTCAACGACACTACTTAAATCTATGCATTTTTCTACAATTCTAAAAAGGGATTCCTCAAATTATACGATAAAAATATAGTTTTAAGGTGTGTGCTATATTTATGGGAAAGTACTCAAAAAGTTCACTTACTTAAGCCATCGCACTGAGGTGTAAGCATGAAAGTGTTTATTCCTAAGCCTACACTTTCTATATCTGTAAGGGATGCGATATTCATTAAACCTTTTCACTTAGAAATGAAGTAAAGTTTCCAAAGTACATAAATAAACACCATATATATATATATATATATATATATATATATATATATATATATATATATATATATATATATATCTATATATATAAAACTGAACATTGACGTCAACACTCAGAAGCGAGAGACAGTTTCATGCTAGACGCAATCGTTAGGCCACCTGACGATTGCGTTTAGCATGAAATAGCTGGGTATTGACATCAATGTTCACTTTTATATTTACATACGTTCTATCTCTCATATTGAGTACATTATCCCATATCCCATCGTAAAACTATATTTCTTTATATATATATATATATATATATATATATATATATATATATATATATATATATATATGAAGATTGCATCTAGCATGAAACAGCCTGTCGCCTCTTAATGTTGACTTCAATGTTCAATTAAATATATATATATATATATATATATATATATATATATATATATTACCAATTTGTGATTGGTAGGGATAATTCCGCGGAGGATATTGATCTAGGGAAAGCTTAATGCACACTACAGATCATAATAATAATAATACTAATAATAATAATAATAATAATAATAATAATAATAATAATAATAATAATAAAGAAGAAGAAGAAAACCTTAAAGAATTACTTTGGTATTAATTTATTTCGTGAATATCTATATATTCCTCACTTAAGACCAAAATATCTTGGTAAATTTACTAAAAGATTTCGATCTGAAGAGATTAATATACAGATGTTCATGAAATAACTTATAACCAAATGAATCTTTAAGGTTTTCTTCTTGATTATTATTATTATTATTATTATTATTATTATTATTATTATCATTATTATTATTATATAATTCAATTTCAAAAGTTTATACGCCAAATTGTAGGTAGCACACCAACATGAAGTATATAAAAACTGTAGACATTTTTGACGGCGCAAAGTAAAAACATTAAAAAAAGTTAAAATGAAATCTTTTTCAAAAATTAAGAAATGTCTTTGAATCTTATTTTCCAATGATCCGTCCGCCAATAATATGCGATTTCTATTTAGGATTTTTTTTTTTTTAACTGGTAAAAGATTCTAGAAGTGTCATTTTTGATCTCTTAAAGATCAAAAATGGCGTCTATTCTTCATCATTAAAAATTGTTTCTATTGTTGTGTGGCACAATAACCGTCCATCTGGCACTGTGACAGGAAATGAAGATAAAGTCTTTCTAATTGCGAAAACCAGATTCTTGGAATCAAATTTCGATCAGAAACTGTCTTGACGCAACAAGACATTTCGAATTCTTCTCTTTCTACCGCCTTTAAAAAAAAACGGTTTTATCAAAAATAAAATTTGATCGTATTTTCTTACATTTATTCTCAATTACTTTATTTCGATTAGTTTTATTTTATTTAGTTTATTTTATTATTAATTTTATTAATTTTAATTTTACTGTTTTTCATTATTGGTATGTTTCATTTTTCACGGTTTGTTTTATCATTTTTAATGGTTTCTTGTTTTTTTCTTATTTTCATTTTTTGTCTTTAACCAGTTTCTTCTTCTTCTTCTTCTTCTTCTTCTTCTTCTTCTTCTTCTTCTCCCCCTCCTCCTCCTTCTTCTTCTTCTTCTTGACATTTCTATCACCAATTCTTTATTTCTGCAAAATTCAGTTTAAGATTTAAATTTTTTTTCTCAAAACCAGAAAATTTGGTGTATATTCCTGAGATTTGTTTGAAATTATAATCTTCATTCCGCTTGTTTTTAAGACAAATATATACATTCTTGGGTTACGCCATATTGGCAAAATAACACTAGCTAGCAATCTATGTGTGCGTGTGTGTGTGCTACAGAGAAAGAGAGAGAGGGAGTGATAGAGAGACAAGTGAGCTTGTTCATTTTCCACTTTCCCTAAGGATGATGAATATCATAAAATACTTGCTAATAAGTAAATAAAAATGTTTCAAGCTTTTGTGTAGAAATGCAAATTTTTTATTATAATCGCTCGCTTATAATAAAGATATAATAATACAAATATATATATATATGTAAATATATATATATATAAATATATATAATTTTCACTTTCCCTTTTTCATTTTGTCGCTTTTGTCTTGTGCTTTTCATTCAGAACTTCATTATTTCTATCACTTATTCCTGAGCCAATGTTCTGCTGTGAGACCTAAGTGGTTCTTAAGGCCGGCTTTATTTTTACAATCTCTCTTACACACTTGACAAACCTAAAGTGTGTCTGGGTTACCTATGTTGAAAACTTCTCTGTCCCTCTGTACAATCATATGACGTTTGAGTCCCGCAAAAGGCTTACAAACCTTGTCACAAAACTCGCAAAAGTAACCTGCAGGTTTCCTGGTACGATTCCATTCACAGGAGATTGCATTCGACCTCTGTGGGAGGATCTCATGTGATCGGCTAAAACTGTCGCCGAGAGGATGACTTTTCCAAAAATACTGTGTGTTGCTGTCCTAATGGAACGGATTCTATTTCAGCCTCCGTAATGACGCGCTTTTTGTAGGAATGCTCTATTCTCTTCTCGTCAAAATTGTTGCATCTTTCCCAAATCAACCTTTCCCAGCTAGATCATGCTCCAGCAACAGTTTTCCAGTCTTCAAAATTAATACATACATACATACATATATACATACATACATACATATATACATACATACATATATACATACATGCATACATATATACATATATATATATATATATATACATACATATATACATACATGCATACATATATACATACATAAATACATACATACATATATGCATACATACATACATATACACATACATACATATATACATACATACATATATACATACATACATATATACATATATGCATACATATATATACATACATATATACATACATACATATATACATACATATATACATGCATACATATATACATACATTCATATATACATACATATATACATACATATATACATACATTCATACATACATACATATATATATACATACATATATACATATATATATGCTTACATACATATATGCATACATATGTACATACATATATACTTACATACATATATACATACATTCATACATACGTACTTATATAGATACATTCATACATACATATGTACATACATACATATATACATACATATCACTCTTATTATAAGGAATCAGTTTTACAAATTTTTGATAGGTTTTCTGTATTTCACGTGATTACACACTTTTTCTGAAACTGCATGAATCATTGTTGTAATTATTAATTAAAATATATTAGGTTGGTGCAAAAATAATGACGTAATAATGTCGTTTTTTGACGTTAAAAAATACGCCAAAAAACGACATTATTACGTCATTATTTTTGCACCAACCTAATAATAAAATGTTTTTAATAAAAAAAAATATTGGAAAAGACGCCATTGTAAAGAAAAACAAATTATAAAGACAACATTAATGTGAAATATACGCTTCATGATTGGAAATTTGTTTTACAAGTCGTTCAGCAATTGATTTTGAAAGCTGCTCTTATATTTCATCATATGAACCGGACTGTACAATATAGAGAATAGTATTCGAAAGTTAATCATTTCTGGTAAATTGCCGTCGGTCAATGTATACCTTCCTCTTCAGAATACGCCATAGATTTTCAATATGTTATGGTCGAGCAAACAAGGCAGCCATTTCACCAAATGAATGTCTTTGAACTCCATTCGTTCTCTCCGCCGAATGGAACATCGCTGGAATAAAATCATCTTTGGAAAAGAGTTAGGCTTCTTTTAGAACAATGCTTCCGTGTGTATCCTTTAAAACAGATCAACATAATATAACTCCATAGTCATCTTAAACCTTCTGTAACTTCACATCGGTCCCCGCCACATTTTGCTCATCTGTAATCCGATCCAAGAACATCATTTCCGTCTTCTTGGCATCTCAATCTATGAGGGTGATTTCCGTAAACAGCCACCCTACTCTTGATCCAGCAAGGGATTCATCGATGAAAAGAACTTTTGTCAAATTGCCAATCCTGTACTGCTCTTAAAATCGTGAAGTTGGGGTACCAACGGGGAAAGCTCATCAGAATAAGTAGAATGAAAATATTTGTGGAAAAGATAGAGGGAAGCTAAGTCACCGCAGTTGGACAGTGACTGAAGCCGAGATACCAGATTAGGACTGATAACGTTGCCGATGTGTTTTTAGGTAATGCGTTATTCTTTTTGCATGCACAACGTGTTTAACTAAACACTACCCAATCTTGCCAACGGCAAGTTACCTCTTTAAGTTTTCAAGCTTGAAAATATAAAATTGGCAATTTCTCAAGTTGTTTTTTAAGAGTAGAAATTTACCATAATTACAAATATCTCTGACTCGATTTCTTTCATCAGTTTGTTTTGTTTTTTGGGTTTTTTTTTTTTTTTATCGTAGCATTTTGTTTTCAATCGATGAATCTTCCATCCGTTAGGCTAAAATATCAAATATTTACCCTGAGGGTAAATTGCTCGGAAAACAAATTATTCGAAATGGAAAAGTCCCCTTACAACTCGCTAATACACACAGACACTTCTAAAAACGCTTGTAGAGTACCGAATTTAAAACTATTGAAAATTAATAAAATAAAATAATTTTCGATAAATTTGTGTAAATATTTCGGAATCCATTAAAGTATATTCAAGAATAAATTAAGAATCGAAAAACCAGAAAAGGGAAAAGGACGAACATAATATTAACAATGCTTTAAGAAAGAAAAAGTGAAAAGCTGTCGTAGATGAACGAATGAGAAATGATAAAGATAGGAAGTAAGAAGGAAGGATAATTGAAAGAAAGATTCATAGAAAGAAAAGGAAAAAGAATTTGCAAGTGAAAATGATGTCAGAATAATGTCATCTACGGTTTAAAACCTTCGCTGAATCGCACATTAAATGTAAAACAAAAAAAGAAAATCCATCTAAATTTTATCCATATTGGATTCTCTTCATTACAAATGACTTAGAATGGACGGCCAGATTTTGCCTCACGTTCTTCAATGGAAACTGAGGTTTGTAAAAGAAAATCTGCAACTTGAAGTTAGTCTCGATTTAAGATGTTTCTTCTTTTGTCACCTTTCGTTCCGAATCTTTTTTTTTTTTTTTTTTGTCAGAATAAGAGTTTGGCTAGAAGACGTCGCCATATCATTGTATCAGGAGATTCTTTTAGTCACGGGCGTTAATCAACATCAGAAAAGTAAATCAAGTCATTTTATATGTCAGCATCAAATAAAATTAGGTTTTAATTTCAAAAAATATTTTTTAAACGGTCCGACTTTTTAAACAGCCATCTCAAATATACATAAAAGCCAAAGAGAAAACCCAAGAAGTAAATGGCATAAAAAAAACTTTTCAAAGCTAAAACTGAGTGCAACAAAAAAAATTAAAACAGTAAAGATTAATTATAACTTTTATTTTCTATGAGTTGAATGTCAGAAGAAAATAATTTTAGGATTTATTTAGAGTTAACGTCATTAAAAAACAATATTTCTGAACTCATAAATATGTCTCATGCCAGTGGGTCACATCTTCTAAATAAGGTTGAGGTCTGGGAACATTGCGGATACATCATAAGACGTTTTTCTTTACGTTAGTTCTCATAACAGAGTTGGCAGGAGGGCTGTTCTGCAGGAAAATATTTAAATACCCCCTCCCACTTCATCTTAAGCTAGGTTTGAAATTTAACTTTTAGATATTCGTAGAAAAAGAGGACATATTATTAAAGAATACCAGCCAAAGGCATGAAACATTATTTCCTTCTTGTAACGCTTAACGGAATTGCGTTTCAACCAGGTTTACATATATATATATATATATATATATATATATATATATATATATATATTAAAAAGACTTAAACACTAATATTCCATGGTTATAATTTATTCCATTGGGATCGTAAATACGATCCAATTCATCAGACCTACAAATTCAAAAAGAAAACAGAAAAAACAACTCCGGAAATAAAAATAGAATTTAGAGAGAGTGTAAGTCTGAGAGTGTGGGACAAATGTTAGAGCTAGACTGTTTCGCTGCATCTTAGCTCATCAGTGTGACTAGACATGAGATTTCTTCAAGCCAGGATCGAAACTCGACTGATTTGACATCAGTCGGAGTCTCTTACGCAGCGGAGAAAGGGAATTTTTAACACATTATATACGAGATATAAGCATTACTGGCTATCAGAGTGCTTAATTCATAGTGAAGTGCGTTAATAAGTAGCAGCCGACAATTTCCCTTTCTTTCAACTTCCTCAGCCTATGAGAGGGGGCATACATACATATATATATATATATATATATATATATAAACAGTCACTATTACTGCTGATTATGCAAGACTCTCCTAGCGATTGAGTTCTCTCATTGACTGGTGTGTTTATGAAAAAATAAATACGCAAAAATTCGCTCTTCTCTCTGCCGGGCGTCAATGGCCTAGGGGTTAAAATTTCCGACTGATATCAAATTGGTCTGGTTTCGGTCCCGGCCTGAAGTGTTCGGAAAGTACTCATCCATTTTTAAAAACCTCCTTTTTAAAGCAGTAGCGAACCTTCATCCAGTTCGCACGGCTGCAACTTTGCAAGTGTGCCGCTACTTTCACGGCAAATGTTCATTTGAATTCTATTGTCTAGTTTCATCTGAAGTACGAACCTTCACAGCTGGAAGTTCTTTTGTCCCTAACCCTTAACCCATAACCCTAACCCTAACCCTGCCTAACCCTAACCCTAATCCTGTCGAATCATTCGCATTAATCTCTGTATTCCAAATGCAGAAGACGATTCCACCCAGAAAAGCATCTCCCGAGAACTGCCTCTTGTTGAAACAAACACTTGCTCGCTTCCTCCTAATATTTCAGTCTTAACCTCTTCCAGTGAAAAGCCAATAGTCTTTTCTTCTCCTTATCCTCATAATTTTAATTTCTTACGAACCTTTCTTCCATTCCTAGCACAAACCTCATTCACCATTATCGATTTCTTTACTAAAATACTATAGCTTGAAGGTCTCTCGAGCCTTATATTCATTGTTTTGGTACAGAAAATTCAAATGTTTTTTAGTTTTTTCTCTTGTCATTAATATACTTGTAAAATTGAAAATAAAAATCTCTTTTCTATTTCCATTTTCTTTCCATTTTTTACCCATTCCGTCTTTTTTTCCCTGTCAACACTTTCCGGCGATATCTTCATAAATAAAACCACTTTTATAGTTGAACTCTTTCTGGGGCTTTTCTAAAAATGAATTTAGCAATTTAATTTGATAGTAAAATCGATTCTTCTTTTCCTCTGATATTCCTTTCCACCCTACATAAATCGATTGATCAAGGGCCAAGTGCCAAATTCCCCGCAAGCTTGACTAAAAATGAAAAAGATAACAATCTCCTGGGTTTTGCTTGGACAGATTTCGGAGTATGTTGAAACAAAAAGCAAATTGCATTTTGGATTACACTTGATTTAACCAGAAATGGAATGAAGTGGGGTTGGACAGATATCTTGATTGGTCAATCACACGGAACGAAGCAATGTTTGCCAATGTTCAATTGCTCCTTCCGAAATTTCGCTTACGCAAACCCGAAAATAAGGAGAGTCTAAGGGACAAATTCGACAAAATTAACTTTTTTCTATCAACTTTGTTTTCTCTTTCGATCGTATGGAAAGTACTGTTTCTACGTGTTCATTTTTCCGTTGTATTGTTTGAAGTTCTCGGGCGAGGATTTTCTTTCATTAATCAATGTGTATTATTTAAACTAAAATTCTCAGTCTCCTTTTTCGGTGTCTATATTTCGACTGGTATGTACTTCAACCATCTTAATTGTTATGTTTGGTATATCTCTCTGTGTAGTAGCAGTCGTAGAACAGTTCTCCGCGTTACGTTTAGCATACGGGTTTGCTAAGCAATGCTATTATGTTTACCAGTTGTTCTCTATTTATACTTGTCTATCTAATTTGCATACAATACTACACCCCCCTGAATCGGAGAGGTCGTATACCCTTGTTTTTTCTTTTGCTATTCTTGATTGTTTTCGTACTGTGTTGTCCTTCCTCTTGTCAGTTTTGTTTTCTCTTTTCGTTTTCCTCTTCATATTCGTCTGTCTTTTCATTCTCACTTTCTTCCATGCTCAGTTCCATTTTTGTAACTTTCTGTCTCTTCTTGTTCTTGATCTTCCGTTTCTATGTCATGTCATTCGTTTCTGCTTCTGAAATAATCTGTATGTGCCAGCATATGTTGTCACTTTTTCTCAAGTATCACTGTGTTGTGTCCTTTTTGCATCAGGAAATTTGCTTCTTCTTGATCAGCCTCTTCATTTTTTTCTATACCATACCTTTCCTTTCGTTGCAAAGGACATAGTTATGAGGGCTCTGATTTGTCTTCCCATTAATGCCAAAGGGCTCAGTTTTCTACTCACATGTGGAATGGATATGTAACTGAGTAGCATTTTTGTCCGTTCCTGAATCTGTCCACTAATACTAAGAACAATTCCCTATCTTTTATATGTGCGTGATTCATGTGGACCCTAGCCCATGGATCTGCTTCCTTGGGCAATGAATGAATTTTTTGCATATTATGCCATTTTCTATGGTTAGTTCGTGCTTCGCTTTAAAGGATCGCTCAGCCCGCTAATAATTGCTTCATACATTTTTTATTCTCTCTACTATTCTGTTTAATATTGAGTCTTGCTTTGTTTCTATTTTGTGTCTATTTAGAGGAAGAACGTCCGTTTCTACGCAGTGTATAATTTTATCTTCAGCATTTTCCTTTTTCTTCTGTTTCATTCTTGAACTGTAACCTTGAATTTCTGACCACGACTCGAATATAAGGATCTTATTATTAAAGTAATTTATAGTAAGTTAATAATCAAACAAATCATTTTACCTCATATTGCTTTGTATACAGTGGGGTTGAATAAGTAATCGTACAGTAAACAAATCCTTGTTATTTTCACTTATAGCGAATGAAAAGCTCGAATAACAATGTTATATATGTATTTGGGGGCATAGAATAAGAATCTGCAATTTAAAATTAGAAATTCATCGATAAGTGATAGTTATTCACATTTGGCAAAAGTGTTCGTACAGTATAAATGTTTGCATTATAATACGGTAGATTTTGGTTGTACTTCCCAAGTAGAAGATTCTAAACTGTTCTAGAATATTCTCAGTAACTCTATTGCAACATTCAGTTCAAAATTGGATCATTCTGCAGTCACTGTTCACTGATAACTGTTCTAATAATGGCTAGACGTAAGGAAATGACTTGTGCTCAAAAAGAGCTAATTATTAAGCTATGGAACAATGGAAAAAGTTACAGAAACATCTCCAGTGATAGGAACGTACCCTTTTAAACAATTGGTTCATTTAATGCAAGATTTAAAAGACGTAATACTGTTGAGAACAGAGGCAGAACCGGTGATCCTAGGAAGATGCGACAGGTCCAAAATAACCCAATGACCATCAGGCAAGACCTTCAGAATGATCTGAGTTTGTCAGGAGTTAACGTAACTAAGCAAACGATTAATAATGAACTACGCAGAGACAGTATAAAGTCGCGCTCCCCAAGAAAGACACCACTCCTTCTGAAACGGCATAGAGATAGCAGGTTGAAATTTGCGACAGAGCATAAAGATAAGGAAAATTCTTATTGGGAAACAGTTCTTTGGACAGATGAGAGTAAAACTAAGTTGTTCGGTCGCAATTCCCTGAAACATGTATGGAGGAAAGACGGCGATGCATACGCACCCAAGAACACCATAACAACTGTCAAATTTGGAAAAGGTAGTATCATGATTTGGGGCTGATTTTTGATGCGAGGTGTTGGTAAACTAGCAATTATAGACGGTAGAATGAATGCAGAAAAATACCAATAAATCCTAAGCGAAAATGTATCCTTTTCTGTAGAGAATCTTGGGCTTCATCCTGATTGGATCTTCCAGCAGGACAATGATCCCAAGCATACTGCTAAGAGTACGAAGAATTGGCTTTGCTAATAACAACGTTAACATCTTACAATGGCCCAGTCAGTCGCCGGATTTGAATCTAATAGAGAATTTATGGCGATTTTTGAAAAGTAAGATCCCTGATAGAGGTCCAACAAACATCAAAAACCTTAAGACAATTATTCAGAAAGAATGGGACAAAATACCTACTAAAGTATGGAATCATTAATTAAAGACTAAAGGAAGAGATTGGTTGCTGTTGAACTTAATAAAGGCTTTGCTTCAAAACATTAAATGGAGAAAACATGTTTTTGTTCTGCTGTACGATCATTTTTTAAACCCCTAAAAATTTAAATATTGCTATATTTTCTTAACCATGGAATATTATTTAGTTTTATATGCATACATTTTTAGTATGCAATCTGATACAGTAGATATATTCCCGTTTTGTTAATTTAATATGTTACAAATAAAAATATGAAATATTTCCATGTGTACGATGTGTACGGTCTTTTTTGTGATTCAGTTGTAAAAATTTATATTACTAGGATCCACTTGGATTATATACCAAGGTTTTTTTTACTTTACTATATATATATATATATATATATATATATATATATATATATATATATATATATATATATATATATATATATATACTTGCATATGTGAAACTAAATGTTTTCAGATTTTTGTTTTTGGGAAAGGGTTACAATTGCTCAGGATTTATCAAAAATATCTGCCACCTCCCGTCAAAATATTTCTTGTCCCGCTAGTCGGAAATATTTTCAAAGTGTACTCTTTATATTCAATCAATTTAGTACAAAAATAGCTTCCAACAATCAAAATTACCCAATTCTTCCAGGAATAGGACAAGCTCCCACTGATAAAAATACAAGACTTTTTATGCAATTTGAGAAAAAACAATGTCTTTTGTCTCAGGCACTATGGCGGACACCATCTTCGTTGAAGGGAAGGATCTATCAGAAAAACTGTCTCTGAACACTAAGCTCTGTTTATATATTTTTACTTCTATGATCGAATGAATTCGATCGGCAAATATAGCTTTCTTACTATTTAGCTGTTAATACATTTCCGTGTTTGTAAAATCTTCGATCTGGTATGTCGCAATGACTGGCATCTATTGGAACATGCGACTATGTTTTAATTTATTAAAGAACGAACTGGAAGTATATGAATTGTACTGACGTATTATGAAAATTGTTTTTCAATTTGACCTTATACCAAACTAGAACGAATTTCTGTTGACCAAAGCAAACACTCACCGCTTCTTCTCTGCGTGTCTGTCTCCATTTTACTGTCTCTGTCTTCTGTCTCTCTGACTTTTCCGTATAACACAAACTCGTACTTTACTGGCTTCCACTGACCTTGATTTCTGGAAACTACTTGACTAAGACTGAATGACCGGCAGTGCTGGACAGAAAAATGACTATTGTGATGGAATGTTCAACTCATCACGAAGAATTAATACGGTCAGAGTCCACTTGAGTCCACAACTGAAGTGATGTCGTTGGACGCGGCCGAAATTTCTTTCGCCATTTTCAACTTTTGCGAAGCAGTTACAAAATATTGGATGATACTTCACCGATAACTCGACCAGATTGATACATGGACACTCTCACAGAGGAAGATGAGAGATTTGTGGAAGATGGTAGTGGATAAATAAATATGAACAGACAGTAAGTGACAGACACAAACAAAGGCAGATTTAGAGAAAGACGGCAGGTTGCAAGACAGTTCTTGTCTTGCCCACTTCGCAAGGTTTTTGACAGACATCAGATTTTGGGATGGGTTTCTTCGTTGAACCAACAACCTTTCTGAATTCCCTCACCGATAAACAGACAATTTAACATATATATATATATATATATATATATATATATATATATATATATATATATATATATATAGATAGATAGATAGATAGATAGATAGATAGATAGATATATTAAAGTGAACATTGAAGTCAACACTTAGAGGCGACAGTCTGTTTCATGCTAGCATGAAACAAACTGTCGCCTCTAAGTGTGGACTTCTATGTTCACTTTTATATTTACACACGCTCTATCTCTGATATTGAGCACTTTATTCCATAAATATAGCACACCTTAAGACTATATTTCTTCATATACAGATATATATATATTGATACGTTCGTATTTTGCTTTGATAAAGTCCACATTGGACGAAACACGTCAGCAATTACCAGTTTTCCTATTGTCATTTTTATTCATAAATATAGTCTCTCTACTGGTTAAATCGGAGAAATTTACAGATATATATATATATATATATATAGATATATATATATATATATATATATATATATATATATATATATATATATATATATGTATGTATGTATGTATCTATAAAAAGAACGTACAAACATATATTTATGTTTATACGTTCTTTTCATAGATACATATATTTAAGTAAATGCTCTGTTTATAATAAAAAGTATTAACAACATTTACGGGCCTGAATGTCCGAGAAATTGTCATAGAAATTATGCGTCCTCCGACAGGAATCGAACCTGCATCCTATATGGAACTGTCGTATAGCCTGCCGTGCTTTTACTGATTTCGCCACAGAGGAGCGTTCGGTTAGCAAGGTCGATTTTACTGTTTTTAAACTACAATTTTCCATGATTTTCTCACGTATATTCATTTTAAGACATTTTTTTTTGTGTGTTTATAAAAAAAAGTCTTAAAATAATTGTCGGACTTTGTCCATTTCATAATGTGTGACGTCATTTGTTTACATCTGGATACGCATCGAGCAGATATGAATGACAAATGTCCATTTCATAATGTGTGACGTCATATATATATATATATATATATATATATATATATATATATATATATATATGACAAATGAATGTGACAAATGAATGACAAATGTCCATTTCATAATGTGTGACGTCATATATAACAAATTGGAATAAACTCATACTAATGGACCTAAGATAGATAGAGAGATAGATAGATATGATTAAACTTGATAAATATGAATAAACCTATAGAGACAGATAATGATGAAAACAAAATGCCGCAGATATATAGCGTAAACGATGGTAGATCCTAATCCCAGAAATCCAGGTAGAAATTATATAAAACTTCTCTCCTGGGATTGTAGATTTATGCCAGTTACTGTAAAAGAATATGCTGTACAGATGAGGTGACGTCATTGAGAGTTAATTTACCAGGCTGAAAAATGAGGGCCTCAGGCCACAACTCTCGGCCACAATATTCTACATGTAGATAGTCTAAATAAGAAATATCCATTCCAGAAAACCAGGCAGAAAATTAGTCCTGTATACTGGTCTTTGAGACGATCTGCATATATGTTAAGAATTGAGGGAATTTAGATATAAAGATTATGTTACGCCAACATTTTTAAGTGGCCCATCGTATTCGAGGAAATCCCTATTGCAGACACTTGCTCAGGCACATTCTGTGCTTATTCAACACCCACAGAGCCCAACTATGCTGGGAAATAGCGTGATATCTAGCGTGATCATCAATTTGAACAAGACCAGCACGTTCAAGCCCTCGGCCACGATGACTTGTGAATTCGTTTCTAGCACAGCTATTGACAGCACCCTATGGTAACGTCTACCGATTTTCACACAAAAGGCTTGTGTCAGCCGGTGGTATGGTTTACAGGCACTTTTCAAAGGTGCTGCTCGCTGGGATCGACCTCTCCAGCCCATTGTCATCATCCTGGCAAATCGAACACGTGATCTCATGGCCAGAATACGAATGTTCTAACCAATCGGCCACGAACCTATATTTATTTTATTTTAAATAAGGTAAGTGAACAGAAAATCCCGATTCGAATAACTGACAACGGAAGTACATCAACTTCTTTTTACCCAATGGCTTACATCTATTTTTTTATTTTATTTTAGATTATCATATATCAATTCGTTTCCCTATAGATAATTGAAATAGTGTGGTTATATATTTTTCTGGGTGGAGAGGATTTAATGTTTCCTTTCTTTGCAAAACTTATTTCCAACATTTCACTAATTTGAACTTTGTGTAGTGAAATTATGATGCGAGAATCTGCGAAAGGAAATGATTTTTTCTTGTTTCCTGCTGTGTGCATTCCTGTATGTTACACAAACACACACATATATATATATATGTGTGTGTGTTTGTTTTATCTTTCTTCCCAATGCTCTGCAAAGTATTACGTATAACACGATTTTACGCCATTTTTCATGGGAAGGTCTTAAAAAATGAATATTTGAAAAGCTGACTTTTATTTTTTTCGAACATCAAGCACAGTCATCGATTGAAAATGCGAAACACTTTCAGTTCCAAAATAGTCGCCGAAATTTATTATTTCTTTAAAGTATAGACTATTTCGTTTTTAGACTTTTCGTAGGCGATCATGGCTCTCCACTTTCCCCTATCCCCTGTTTCTCTCAATCCCCCAGCCCACGTCCTGTCATTCACTTACTTAAGCCCGCCAGGTATGTCATGCGTTGCTTTCCCTTGTCTCTCTTTCCCTCTATTCGACCTGTGAGTTTCAGATTCTCCAGGCCATCCTTTCTCATTACCTGTCCCAGAAACTTCAGCTGCCTCTTCCTGATGTTAAGTATAAGCCTTCTCCTTGTTTGCATCCTCTGTAAGACCTCACCATTGCTCACATACTCGGTCCATGATATACTCAGCATCCTTCTGTAGAACCACATATCCGTCACCTCGTGTCTCTTTTTCAACTTTGAGGAAATCGTCCAACATTCACTGCCGTAAATAAAGACAGATGTCATGGAAAAGCTCAGTATTCTTTTCTTTGTTACCAAAGAGATCTCCCTGTATTGTTACCAAAGAGATCTTCCTGTATCACAATATTCTGTGCAGCTTTTGAAATGCATCCTTGGTCATCCCAATACGTCAATGTCGCACTTGCCGCCCTCCGTCAAAACACTTCCCAGATATTTAAACTTCCGCACCTGCTTGATTTTAGTTTCCTCCGACCTGCAAATCACATTTCAGGCTCATCCTTTTATTGATGACCATGCATTCTGTCTTCTTGTAGTTTATGCTTAGTCTCTTCTTCGCACTCTCCTTTACTACCTTCTGGAGGAGATTTTGTCATTTCTTTTCAGTGTCTGTTATCATCACTGTGTCATCTGCGTATCTTAAGTTGTTAAGATTGTGGCCGCCGATGCTGAATTCCGGTCGGGTTTCCAATTCTCTCAGAAATGCCTTGCTGTATAGGTTGAATAGGTCCGGTGAGAAGACGCATCCTTGACTTACGCCTCTTTGTATTTTTGTATATTCGCTGAACTCGTTCCTTATGCGTATTCATGCTGTTTGCTGCCAGGATAGGTTCTTGATTATTCTGATATCTTTCCCGAATATATCAAGGTTGCTGAACAATTCCATCAGATTCTTGGGGCGTATTTTGTCGAGGGCCTTTTGCATAATCTATGAAACATAGGTACACATTCCTCTGCATCTGTATCCCTATTTCTGATAACATTCTGAGCATGAATATCGCGTTTCTTCTTCCTGTGTCTTTAACGAAACCAAACTGTTCTTTTCCTATCTCTGACCTGATTCTGTTGCGCGCTTTATTAATTTTATACGAATACCTTTTTTCACCTAGAATTTTTATAAATAACACATAATTTCATTTATAAAAGTTTTCTAATTGTTTTTTGTATATTGCGGCATTATGCAGTGGTATAGAAATATTTCATATTTTATAAGTATTATTAAAAAATTTCATGGTGCTCGAAAATTTTAAGCCCCATCTGTGTAATAATAGTGAGAGTGCTTGGAATACTGAGAGACTTACTGTCACTTGATCTTAATTGAAAGTCACTAATGTGAACTCTCAACAAATACAAAAATAATAATAGAATTGTGTAAACCCCCTTGGAGCAATACCCAAAACAATCGAATCTAGTCTCAATAATTTTGATATCCGATGACAGAAGCTGCACGAATAATGGCGTCGTTGGCATCTACAGGAGGGTGCTGGAAATTTGAGGAAACTTTTTGCCGCTCAATCCTCAGTAACAAACAGATAACTGGTACGAACATAAAAATCTATGACTACTACTATTACTACTACTACTAATATAATATTATAATAAAATGAAAACTAGTGAAGAGGAAAATATAATTAAAATATTTTCGTGTTTTTATTCAAATTTTCTAATTTTTGCTGTTGTTTTCGTCGCAATGCCCTTTCAATTTTTCATGTTTTCAATAAGAAAAGAAAAATTAAACTGAAAAGCATCGTCAAAAGAGATTTTTCTCCTTTTTAAAGAACCCCCGCCCTTCATAATAGGAAACCAAGTAAAAAAAAAATAGAGCTCCACGGATTTATCAGTGAATCTAGTGAGAGATTTGAAAATAAATTATTTCTTGCATTACCCACATTTCCACCGGTGATGGCTTTGTTTATCGCCGCCTTCCTGTTGAGATTATCGGCTATGAGCTGCTTCTTACCATCTAATTCCTTTTTTTTTTTAAATCTGTTTTCTTGTTTTTATTTCAAGCTCTTACAACTTCATTGACCAATCTTCTTCTTCTTCTTCTTCTTCTTCTTCTTCTTCTTCTTCTTCTTCTTCTTCGAAACATAATATGACTAAAATGTTAATGGATATTTTTAAATCAGGTTTTTAGCAACTGACATATTTAAACTAAGAAAATGTGCACACGCTCACATAGATAGATAGATAGATAGATAGATAGATAGATAGATAGATAGATAGATAGATATGGCTTTCGATCATCTAGGCCAATTGCTGATTTATTTGAAAGTTATTTTTAAAAAAAATGTCTATCAAGCTTTAAAAAACTGATCAAGCTCGAGCTGTTGCTTTAAATATCTCGTAGGTGTTTGTCATGATTTGGTAAGATGTTCTTCTTCCCCAGTTGAAATGTTATAGTATTTCTGGATGAACTTTTGATTTAATTCTTATCAAAAACGAAATGAAAGTGATGTTGAACGGCCACACTTCCAAATCTTTTTGCATCAATGCGAATTTCGCCCAGGGCTCTATCTTTGAACCTACGTTACTTTTAATTTTCATCTCGACGAACTTCATGATGTCATTAATTTTTACGATGGTATCTGTGCTAATGACACAACTATTCACTGCTGTCTTAATGGTAAATCTGATCGGTTCGATAAAGTCGAATTTACAGAAGATCTCAAAAATGACCTACATTCTGTTGTTTACTAGGGTAATGAATGGCTTGATAATTTTAACGCCTACAATACGAAACAGCCCTTTTAATTGTCCGACAGAAACGTTTTTGGCTTCCACCAACATGACATGCTAACCTCCAGTAGAGTGATTCTTTGCGCCTTCTCAGGCTAACGTTTTCCTTTCGCATAAGTGGAAAGATTATATTGAATCAACTGCTAAGTTGGTTCACTGTGTTGGACAATTTTCTCGATAGAATCTATCTTACACATTTATAAGTCTACCATTCGTCCATACATTGAATATTGCTGTCACATCAGGTCTGGTGCTTTTATTATGTATTTAGAGATTCTTGATAAAATCCAAAGAATGATTGGTAATTGTTCTGGTGAGTTTTCCCCTTTGCTCTTAATTCTTCTTCTTCTATTGTTCTCTCTCCTTAATAATGTATTACTTTTTCTCATATTTTTCCACACTCAGTAACCTTTTGCGTCATAGTGGCTTTATTGCCTTGCTTGTGGTAAAATGGTTAAAAAAAGACAATTTTTTTAATAGAGTGATATAAATGAATCAGACAATGAAATTGCTATAGAAGAGAATAATATGAAAACAGAAAGTACATGAAAATTACTAAACGTTCAATTAAACTCGTAACAGTTTAGTGGAGGGAGGAGGGGATGGTAGATGAAGGGGAGGAGGGGGAGTTGAAAGATTAACATGAAACGAAAATCTTTTGAAGTCTTGTAAAATTCAGAACATCATGTATCCCAAGAGAAAAACAAATAAAACAGGAGAGAAAAAAAGCAAAAATTCTAAAAGAAAAAAAGCGGCCATGAAGATAAATAGGAATGAAGGACCCGAAATTATTAAGTAAAATAGAATATTAGGAAAAAATGAATGTGAAATAATGAAGGGAAATTATAAAAGCGGGAAAGAGAAAAGCAAAATGAAATGAAAAAAAAAAAAAAAATGGACGGCAGAAAACTATGGAAGACTAACGGCAAAATAAAGAAAACAGAACAAGTAATCACATGTAATCCATGCGATTTTCTTACTTTATCTTTTTCCTTTTCGTCTCTTTTTTTTTTTTTTTTGCTTTTTGTTAATAATATTAATTTATCTTACCGTGCAACTAAAAACGCGAATAAAAAGAAGTAATTAATATTTTTGTCGCTTGCCAGCAGAATTTTTGCGTTTGCTGACCGAAAGTAATCAGATTTGTTAAAAACTAAACATGGAAACAATGAGATGAAGAAAATTTATGAAAGCGGAAGTCGATTCTTTGACACTTCGGATCTATCAGGACAGCCATTGTAGGCTTCGTTTTAACTTATTTATTTTACATGCTTGCATTTTACGAAAGGCCATTATTTTATAATTAACTCATTCCAGTATGTTATTGTCGACGTGAGTTCAATTCTCCAATAGGTAAATACAGATTATATTAGCACAAAAAACTACTGACTATAAATACTTAAACATTAGATAACAGAAACTTTCGACGCAACAATCATTTTTCAGATTTGTTTATTCGACAGGAAATAAAAGTAAGAAATTCAGTAATTGCCACAGCACCCTCCAGCTATGGGTTAAATAGTATGATTTTTATCTGTAAAAGTCATTGATAATCTCAAAATATTGTTAACGCAATATTCTTTCGCAAAAAAGAATTATTTTTACAATAAAAATATGTTGATATGATGATAAACCGAAAAAATCACTCAATGACAGCGACATTACAAATATGTAATCAGTTTGCACAAGCATAGACATGTCCCCCCTCATATGGGAAAAAGGGTTCAACAAATATTTTATTCATATAACATAAACACACAATTTTATCACACCTGATAATATTCTTATGATGTGGAATCCGGAAATAATTTTAAAATTTTTTAAAAATTTTCTTAGTCACATGCAACAATATATGTATTTTCTTTTTCACTCAAATTCTTGATCACTTGCACTTTTTCTCTTTCTTATTCGTTTTCTTACTCTTTCATTCTACACATATGCAGACCCCGTAGGCAAAGCTACAGACTTAGGTTGATATCTCATATGAGTTCTAAATTAAAAATATCAAAATAACGACTTCTTTTTACAGGGCAGGTGGTGGGGTTGTCAAGTTTTATTAAACAAACAAAGTGTAAATATATAATTCAAATTATCAAATTGAACGCGTATTAAGAAAAATATCATTTCTGCTAATAGTTTGTCTAGAGCAATAATTATTGTATGAGAATTAATTTAAAGTTTACAATATTTATCAAAGGTCAACTCAGAGTTTCGTGATTGCTTGGTCCTGACGAGTGAGGAATCGCGAAACTATAAAATGAAATACTATGAAATAAAATTACTTTTGATATTATAATACCCACACAGACGCACACGCACGCACACACACACACACATATATATATATATATATATATATATATATATATATATATATATATATATATATACATGTTTAACTGTTTTCACTGACAAGTTAATGCGGCTACGAATTTCTTTATCTTTTTTGTGTTGTTATAATTTTCTTCTTTTCTGGATATAGATTAAAGAGAATATCCTGAAATGGTTTTTAAATCCTAGTGCTTTCGGCAATACATTTAGCCATTAACAAGGATGATTTTAGTTTTTAATTTTAACTGAATATATGGATTGTTTTATGCATGTATCTAGAATTAAAGAAATGTTTTATTTTCCAAAAACCGTCAGCATATTGTGGCAGTGTTTATGGTTGATGTTATTGAGTGTTACTTTTTTTTTATTAATAATGCTTCCATTATTTTTAGGCTTTTTTTACATGTATATATATATATATATATATATATATATATGTGTGTGTGTGTGTGTGTGTGTGTGTGTGTGTGTGTCTGTCTGTCTGTCTATCTGTGCGTGCATTTGTGTACGTTTATGTCTACACACTTATTAGTTATTTTCAACATTGGAATGTGTTATGTTTTGGGAATTTAGAAACTTTTGAGGTATTTGTTTTTCCACTGAACACATTTGCCATGGAAACTTATAAATGTCAACCAAATATAATCGCGCTGTTGAAGTCATTTATAGGGCCGCTTGCAACAGATGTGAAACCGTTTGCTATAGTATGAAGATCAGGTCGATGTTTTTATTCATTATTAGATATAACTAATATCAAATTTCTAAGTCTGGAAGTAACTAATTTAATATAGTGTTCCACTATTCACTGTCTTTTTCTCAGTTTGTTGCGTAATTCTGTTTAATATTGGTAAGCATATGATAGCCTAGCATTTTATGTTGTTTAAAATCAGCTTTTGTTGCGCTAATACCTGGTCAGATGTTAAGTTAAACGGCACGATACGGTTTTAGCTGTTAGGGCAATGTATATGTTGAAATGAACTCATTCTATATTCTATGATTCTAAAATAATCTGTTTGATCATAGGGTCAATTTTGTGAAGTATATATACATACGTGTATATATATATATATATATATATATATATATATATATGGGATAACAATATATATATTTTATATGAAGAACAGTTTGGAAGTAAAGATGTATGATAAATTAAAAAAAACAGTTTTTGTGTGGCGAAATTTGTGCCTTAAGACTTCATCGGACAAAGGTTTCATCATAGTCCGATGATGCCCTAAGAGACGGAACGTATCACAAGAAATAAATATTTTTCTACTTTGTCATATATATTTCCTCCATATATATATATATATATATATATATATATATATATATATATATATATATATATATATATGAGATATGTTCCATTCAATAATTTAGACAAGTTTTTTCAACTTATTTTGAATTGGATCCTTTCATATTCACAGACAAGCTTTTTGGCATCATTATTGAAGGAAGAGAGAAAATCGCCGTGATGGTACATATTCTTTTTATTCCGAGTACTTTCGACATTAGCACAATGTCATCATCAGGGTGTTGTTTATTTCAAGACAAATATTGTTGTTTTCATCATTTTCAAATCTGTGTTCATCTAAAAGTTTGTTTTTTTTTATTTGTGAGGTCAAGAACACTTAGTGCGTGGTGGCTTGAAACCGCTTCAGGGGAGGTAACTAAGTATGGTTTATGGAAGTACCTCTTATTTATTATAGACGCCAAATTATATAATTCAGCCTATATCAAGGCGAACAAAATTTCTACAAATACACAATAGTTATATAGAGCAATAATTATTGGAAGTTTTGTGATTAATAATTCAAGACATAGATATGATTGTATTAATTATTAGAGATTATATATTTTATTATTTTATAAACTATTACTATATACATTAACAAAATTTTAATATTGAAAATACACCATATTTTTATAAATATATATATATGTATGCGGGTGTGTGTGTTTGTATGTTTTCGCGTGCGTCTGGAGACACGCGATTGTGTATGTGACGTGTGTCATCAAAACAAGAAAATGAAGAAAAGAGAATGTGTTAACTTTTAATTATTCCTTATATTTAGTGGTTGTTATCATCAAAACATTTCGAGCGTCTAGTGTTGTCCGGCATTGATCGTGCGTGTTCGTTCACGTAATATTCACGAGCAATGAAATAACTGATTAAAGTGCTGATTCCATTATTTGGAGATATAGTGCAGACTTGGTATCATTGGGAGCTGGACAAACATGAATTGAGCAATGGTAAATAAACCCTACACGAATGAGAATAACCAGCCTCTGTGAATTCAGTTCAAAATTCCGTGAAGTTTACTCGGATCAACAAACAAGAACAAGGATAGAACAAAGATAAAAGCAATATTTCTTTGACTATCGTACACAATTCTCCTGTGTTTACTTAATTCATATGAAACTTTTGCATAATGCGTTTGATGTTTTGTTTTATTTCGTTATTGACCGTGTGAGTGTACGTATATGCGTACGCCCGGAGGACTTCCTTTTCAAATAGTATGAACTTAAAAGATCTTTACAGAATTACTTACAGCTACGAAACAATATATATATATATATATAGAATAATTTGTCCGACTTTGTATATATATATATATATATAGAGAGAGAGAGAGACAAAGTCGGACAAATTATTCTAAGACATTTTTATGTTTATACATTCTTTTTATAGATAAAAATATTTAAGTAAACGCTCTGCTTATAGTAAACAGTATTAACCAACATGAATGTCCGAGAAATTTTCACAGAAAATATACATTCTCCGACAGGATTCGAACCTGTATCCTATACGGAAGAGTCATTTAGCTTGATGTGCCTTAACCGATTTGGCTACAGACGAGCGTTCGGTTAGCAATGTCCAATTTACTGTCTTTAAAATTCAATCTTTCATGAATCTCTCACGTACATTCATATCTGCTCAAAGCGCATCCAAATGTAAACAAATGAACAAAAAGAATGTATAAACATATAAATATCTTTAAATAATTGTCGGACTTTGTCCATTTCATAATGTGTGACGTCATTTGTTTACATTTGGATACGACATGAGCAGATTTGAATGGACGTGAAAGAATCATGGAAGATTCATGGAACTCACATCAATCCAACTAAATATATATATATATATATATATATATATATATATATATATATAAAAGTGAACATAGAAGTCAAAATTAGAGGCGACAGTCTGTTTCATGCTATATGCAATCGTCAGGCGACATATGCTGTTATTTTTCTCGGCTATTTATATATATACGGGTTAATGGTGCATTGGGGGTATTCTATTATGGCGGTTATTTTACCGGAAGTCGTTTGTTTATTTATTTGGGTCAAATTATATTGCTTGTTTTTATTTTTTATTTTTTGTTTCTTATTTTATTTATTTATTTATTTATTGTTCACTTTTATATTTACACACGCTCTATCTCTGATATTGAGCACTTTATTCCATAAATATAGCACACCTTAAGACTATCTCTGATATTGAGCACTTTATTCCATAAATATAGCACACCTTAAGACTATATTTCTTTATATATATATATATATATATTATAAAATAATATCAATGATATATATATATATATATATATATATATATATATATATATATATATATATATATGTATTATGAAATAATATCAATGATACTTGCCACTTATTTATATATGCAAAATTATATAAGTCAACCTATATCAAGACAAACTTAATTATCTAGAATAATAATTATTGCATCTCTGGTGTAATTAATATTCGTAATACTTTATAAGTTTAATTTTAATGATAAGTTTAGAACTACATTGGTTTTTCATGGAAATAGTTAAGCTACACAACTTAGCAAAATTGGGGAGATATATTAATTTTTTGTGTTAGTATAAATAGGTAGTAAAATTAGATTTCTTCAAAATCGTAGATAGTGTCAAAGTAAATGCATTATATCGTCAGAATTTCCTAAACCAGACTTTTTCTTGACTTGCACAATTTACAAGCAAGGCCTTTACGCTGAACAGAAAATTTATGAAATACAAGGATATTTTTCAAGGTTATGACAACGTGGCTCCAAAAAGTTTTCAAAGACACCAAATTAATGAAATGGCTGATAGCTTCTCCAGATATTAACTCAATTGAAGTATTGTATTGAAGTCCGACATCATAAGAGATACTGAGGGGAAAGGAAAAATATTCATGCAAAGAAGATCTCTGGCAAACAATATAAATAATATATATATATATATATATATATATATATATATATATATATATATATATATATATATAGATACACCTAGTGAGCCAGACACATTTGTATATATATATATATATATAGTAGGTAATCGTTAAGACTTTCACACATACAAAGGTATCCCAATTGAATCCATTATGGCAAAAGTACGAATAAACACTAGACTCTCGCTGTTATATGAAAACGAACTTCTTATAATCAAGTATGTGTGTGTGAGACAGAGGGAGAAAGAGAGAGAGAGAAAAAAAAAGATTATGTGTGTGAAAAAACGACATCTACCTATGAAGTCCTAATGGACGAAATGCGTCATGTGATAGGTATATGTCATGTGACTCGTTCCGTTTTTTAGTACTTCATAGGAATATGTCGTTTTTTCTACACACGTAAACTCCCCGCCGTCACACATACTTGATTATAAGGAGTTCGTTTTCATAAAACAATGAGAGTCTAGTTAATACAATGTTCATTGTTGCTAACCAAATGCTTTCTCTGTAGCTAAATGGTATAGCACGTCAGACTATATGACGGTTCCGTGTAAGAGGCATGTTTGATTTGTGTCGGAGAACACATATTTCTTTGAGATTTCTCGGACATTCACGTTGCTAAATGTTGTTAATACTGCCTATTATAAGCAGAACAGTTACTTAAATATTTGTATCTGTAAAAATAGCGTATAAATAAAAAATATCTTAAAATAATATATATATATATATATATATATATATATATATATATAAAGTGAATATTGAAGTCAGCACTCAGAGGCGACAAGTTGTTTCATGCTAGACAGATTCGTAAATAAATATAAATATAGTATACGTTAAAACTATATTTCTAAATATATCATACTATATATATATATATATATATATATATATATATATATATATATATATATATATATATAATATCAAAAGTAATTTAATTTCCTAGTACTTACCGAAGGTCGGCTTGGAGTTTCGCGATTCCTCACTCGTCAGGACCAAGCAATCACGAAACACCGAGTTGACCTTCGATAAATATTGTAAAATTTAATATTGTAAAATTACTTCTCATACAATAATTATTGCTCTAGATAAATTATTAGCAGAAATGATGTTTTCCTTAGTACGCGTTCAATTTGATAATTTTAATTATATATTTGCACTTTGTTTGTTTCATAATAAAACTTGACAACCCCACCACCTGCCCTGTAAAAAGAAGACGTTATTTTGATATTTTTAATTTAGAACTCATATGAGATATCAACCTAAGTCTGTAGCTTTGCCTACGGGGTCTGCATATGTGTAGAATGAGAGAGAGTAAGAAAAAAAATGAGAAAGAGAAAAAGTGCAAGTGAACAAGAATTTGAGTGAAAAAGAAAATACATATATTGTTGCATGTGATGAAGATTTAAAAAAAAAATTTTTTTAAATTATTTCCGGATTACACACCATCTGAATATTACCAGGTGTGATAGAATTTTACAGCGTTGTTTGAAGCAACATTCTTCCTTTCTTTTTTTTCAATTATAGAAAGGCCGGAATCATTTTCTCAAAAGAAACAGAAGTTTGCGCATGCGCATGCGTGCATGTGTGTGTGTGAAACATGAATAAACAAACCTGTCATAAGCATACTTATAAACAGGTTACCGCCTAAATGTTTAGATCGTATAAATTTATCAACGTCATCAATGTGTTCGCGTGGTGGTAATTTCGAATATTGAGTTTCAAGGTAACAGGTTGATCGTCATGGTTGAAGGCTGCAACGCAATTTTCCTAGCTCCGTCTTTCCTCGAATTCCGTTTTATGCTACAAATCGAATGCTCATCTAAACTGGCTAAATTTTATAATTTTATTAAATTTTAATTAATTCACAGCAAAATCTTTCTTTTAATTTGCAGAAATCGTCTTACCTTTTCTTATATACAGGTAGAATGTCAAAAGCTACCGAAAAAAATATTCTCTCAGTCGTCCTTAATATTTTTTCAGTTTTTTTTTAGTTTGTTAAATTTCATCTGATAGGCAGGCAAATTTGAATCGTGACTACCATTCCAAAAATAGTTTTCCTTTATGTATTTTTTAATGAGACATTTTGTCATTTTTTTTAAATTAAAAATCGATCGAATTTATGTACTAAAATCACAATTCACCATTAAACTTCACATTTTCTGTTTGTACAAATTGAATGCTTTTTGTGGTAAATATTTTATGAAGTCTATAATATCAGATGAGTGGATGTCATTCGTAAAATATTATAGATAATTAGATGATATTTTGTTTTTAATATTAAATACGATTTGTATTATTAGGTTGGTGCAAAAATAATGACGTAACAATGTCATTTTTTCACGTTATTACGTCATTATTTTTGCACCAACCTAAGAAATTGGATACTGTGCTGTACCTGAGGATCATAATTAGACCTGAAATAAAGATAATACGTTTTAAGAAGCTAGAATGGTTGTATTTTATGATAGAGAAAAAATAAGTCAAGTAACTCATTATAAATTTCAAAAGAAATTAATTTAATTTTTAGGATCAATTTGAGATAAAATGGCTTTGATTGGATTCATGTACAGTAACTTCCAAAATGAAACTGACTTGACTCACTTCTTACTACCGTACAAGCTTTTGTCAAGACGACTTCAAATGTTTCCTTTTCTATCAAATGTAGCATTTTAAAAGGCCCGACACAATTTCTCTCTTGTACTTGTTTCGTTTATCATTTCTTGCCAGCCGAACAATTTTCGTTCATGACCTGACATGTTAAATTCCAAATTTATATATAAATCAATAGCTCTTTTCTTTCTGGTTTAGTTAGTTTGTCTGACGGCATATCAAATCCTTATGGGTCATTTACTGCCGAAATTTATATTTCCTTGAGACCTTTGGTAATTTTATTTTTGTTTTACTATGAAAATCTATTGTTGGAAATATTTATTTAACTACCTATTGCTGGAAATTTTTACTATAAAAATATATTTTGATACTTTCATAGTATTTTGACCTCAGTTTGGAGCTTCACTATTTGATCATAGGACCCTAACCATCCCAGTTTAGGGTGAACATGGGGACAAAAACAATTGAGAGGTGGTTCAATGTTCCTCAAAACTTCCTGATCAGAGGCCTTGCTGCTGGATGTAGTTTATCGTCAGACCCAGAACCTCGTTCTTTCTGCAAGTCTATTCCACCCACTGTTTTTCCCATGATCAACAAACAAATTCTATTACTTCTAATTCTACTTACTGCTTCCATTTATGTAAAAAATAAGACTTTGTTTCACTCTTTGAATTTCAAATCGGAAGCCAGGTATTTGACTGCCAAGAAATCTCGAACATTTCCTTGGCTTCTAAAAAAGAAATTATTCTAAGTTTTAAAAAATCCTCTTAATAACCTCAGCCAGTTTAGGTTTCTTGATAATATTTATTGCAAAAACATCATTTACAAATGAGTCATTTTAAATGATAAACGTTATCCCAATAAATATTTCCGTAAGAAACCAATACCAATTTATTACTATTTCCATCGGTAGATTAAATATAATGTTAGCATTATACGAACTAATATTGAACCGTGATGAAAAATCCTTCAAACGTAACATTATCGCTTATCCAACATCAGGCTTTGTCAATTCTTGTCAATGAGTAGGAATGTGTTTCAGGGGCTTTCTCTGAACGTGGTTTCTACATTTTCGTAAGAATCTCTCACCTGTGATCGGCCGTATCATATTTGCACACCCTAATGTATCGGGGATAGCCACTGATTTCCGGTGAGACGCATATCCGCTTTTGAGGACACTGTGTTCATCTTTCAAAGCAACCTGCTCATGCACCTGGCTTCTCAGAAACTCTGGTGTCACACTGAGAGAAAAATTCGTTTTTGGCATCATCTGAGATGAGCTCCTAACTACAGTAATATTTTCATGAAGAACTCTTTAATATTCGTAATTAATATCCAGATACAATTTTCACGAATATTCTGCGATTCTTTTGCGAAAATAAAATGGAACAGCGGGATAAATACGATATGCATATAATCTTTTGTAAATATATAATTGAAGGTTACCAGAGTGTATGGATGCACCTTCAAATATGTTGATGACAAATGCCTGGCAGGTGATCTTACCTCTAAGCTATCTTAAACAGGTCAACGGAGAAAAGACTGGCCGATATCATTCAGTACATCCAAAACTAAATCAGCACCGAGCAGACTCAAAACTTGCACCAATCATGGCCATACCCCCAAAGAGGCTCTATGACTCGAAAGCCTGTGCTTATAAATGTGACGTCACCCCGGCCTATCTCTGTCCCCGTGCTATCCTGTGTCGACCAATGTGACTTGGTATTGGTCGCGGCGAGGATTACTTTCTGCTCCAGTGGGGTTCTTAAGGGATTCGTCCTCGCAATTTCCTCCTTTCTTATATTGGTATCTCACACCAATCCCCTCAGAGGGCGTCAACAGGTTTCCCTTCTTTCTCATAGTGGTATCTCACACCAATCCCCTCAGAGGCGTCAACAGGCCTCCCCTCCTTCTCATATAATTACCTTCGCCCACCGCTCAGCCAATGACGCTCGGCAGCACGGTTGTTTACAATTATCGCTCAAAGGAAAAAAATTATCTTCTTTTTTTTTTCTGCGTCAGACCCCTACGACTCGTAGTGTTGTCCTTAATCTCTATCTTAACCGAATGTCATCTGGAACTTATCAACGAAATTTTCGCCAAGCGTCAAATGGGTGGTCAACTGGACGTCTTCGCACCCTGTCGCCAATTATCTGTCCCGGTAACAAACTTTTATCATGTCCAAGGTCTGAACATAAACAGGTGATCTCTTTCCAAAACCAAATGATATCTCCGAAAGATAGTTAATGGTTTATTCTTCCCTTTTTCTTGAGTGGCCTCAGCTGATGTCTTTCTCGGTCAGTACGTGACCTGATTACGCATATCTTCTAGAATTCTGTTTCGTAGGCCACTTGACCAATTTGAAATTTTCAATATTGCCATGGGCAGATGGCTATATTTTATTCGCCGCCTCGTAGCATAAATTAATTCAGACAGATCCGAGATCTTACGAATTTCCTATCTTCTGCGAAAAAAAAATACTTTCCTTCGCAAATGAAAATGAAATCTTTACCACTTTTCTTTTGTTAAAAAAAATAACATCGCTCAGTATGTCTTTTCGTGATAGCTTCTTATCGCCTTAATTATTTCAACTTCTTCTCGCCTTAATTATTTCTCGCTTTTAATTTTCACGCGACCGCTAAATAGTGTCACATAAAGCTCCCTCTCAATCCCAAATAGAAATCAAAAGATTCTAGAAAAACTGTCGGTTCCTTCTCTCTCTCCAGAAAATACTTATCTATGTCATGCTCTATATTAACAAGAGTCACATAAGACCAAATATAGAACGCCATACCTGGGCTGGTTTTGCCAAATTCTCACTGTCCAGTCTCGACAGAGTTCAAAAGTGCTTACGCGGCCTTGTAGGTGATGAATTATTCTCCCACTCGGAGACCCTTATATCACAGACGAAACTTCGGTAGGTTTTCCCAATGGTAGAGGTTCAGACGTGCTGCATTCTAGTTCCAGCAGCTCAGACCTTCACAGTTAGGAAACGGCAAAAAATGTCCATTTTTTTCGTGTTTCTTTGATAATAAGCAGATTCCACTCAAACAGCTTCTTCTACTTCTAGGCTTTCGTTTTGTGGAGAAGGTGCTTCCTTGACAATTACAGTTTTACTCTTCAAGTACAAAGTCAACCAATATTTATCTTCCACATCCATTTCTTAATTCATCCTTCTCTACTTACAATTTCTCTCAGTAATACTCTGCCTTGATTGGCTCTTAGGCTTTGTAATGCTTGAACTATCGGTAAGTAAAAAATAAATTGAGACTTTGTGGAAACAAGGCAAGCAATAACTAAGCAGTTCGAAATAAGAACAAAAAGAGTTCTCTCCCCTTGATATGGAAAGCGGGACAAGAATAACCTACCACCACGTAGATTATATAAAGGTGTTATAATCCAGGCTGTTGGCACGAACAAAAACGAATGAAAATAAAAGACAAGTGTATTTTAACACATCAAATAACAACATTTATTCATTCACTGTCTGAGAAGAGCAAGAATTGCATGGGTTGAATCAATGAATTCCACATGCGTGTCAGCATGTCACTCAGAAGTGGCGACCTCATCTTCACAGACAAGGGAAGAAACTCAATTGTATTTTGAGTTATCGTTCTTTTAGGGAACGAGTTTAGCTTCCCCTAACAAAAGTTTGAAATTCCCTGAAAGTTATTCTGATGGTGGATAACAACAAAGACAAATCCTCAATCACTCGAAGTCCTGGCATCTACATCAGATGTTTGAATGCTTTGCTCGGACATTCTCTTCCAACTCAACACCCGACACACCTGGAGTACCCACACCTGAGTGATATGCAAATAGACATGTTACTGGTCTTAGATATCATTTCTAAATTAGACTCCTATAATGCAAGCCGAGGTGACGAAATTCCAGCAGTCCTCCTGGGCTGGCTTCAGTTCTGGACAAACTCTACAATTATTTTCTCGCTCCTTCCTGTTTTCCAGCTTGTTGCAAGTCCTCCGCTGTAGTTCCTTCTGGATAACTTTCCATTCCCTCTAGCTACCGCCCTATCAGTCTTCAACCGCTTTTTGGCAAATTATTCGAAACTTTTAACCAATGCTGAAGTTGTTAAGCATCGTAACTCTCACTATCTACTCTCTGACAAACAATACAGATTCTGTTTTGCCCGGTCGACCTCTGACGTGTTTTGGCCATCACTGAATATGTATACCAAGCTCTTGATAATAACATCGAAGCTCAAGCTGTGTCTCTAGATATCTCAAAGGCGATTGGGTTTGGCATGCTGGTCTTCTACGTAAACTTCAGGGCTATGATATTACAGGGCGATTGTTTCATTTAATTCAGTCATTCCTATCAAATCGTGAAATGAAAGTCGTTCTAAAGGGGCTCGTTTCCAGATCCTTTCACACGAACACAGTTGTCCCCCAACGCTGTTTCATCTTCCTGATGTCCTCAGTTCCCAAGTAGGCATTTATGCAGATTACACGACCATTTACACCTGTCTCGATAGCAAATCTGTCAGAGCTGACAAAGTTAACCTAACCGTTGAACTTGAAAGGACCTCCAATCAGTGGTCAACTGGGTCAGGAAATGGCATGTAAATTTTAATGACTCTAAAACTAAACTGTCCCCATTTTGCCACCATGGAAAAACTTCCCTCCCCTCTATCAGCGTGGATTATACTCGACTTTAAGATGGCGTCTCATAGCACCTTCTTGGCCTCACGTTGTTAACTGACTTGAAGTAGAGCGACTCCATCCAGTCAATAGCTGCATCTACTGCAAGGAAATTTGGGTCACTATGTCATGCCAGAAGATTTTCTAGTCAGAGTCCATCTTGCACATTTACAAATCTACCATTCGTCTGTGCGTTGAGTACTGCTGCCATATTTGATCTGCTACCCCTACTGTTCATTTCGAGGTTCTTGACAAAATCCAAAGAATGTAATCGATTCTTACTTGGCATTTCGACTTCAGTTACTTTCTAACCGAATTCATATGTCTTCCCTCTGTCTTTTCTACAAATATTTTCAGGGCAACTGCTCTGACGAGCTTTTTTCACTGGTGCACCGGATACATGAATTTAAGCGGGCTACTAGATTGGTATCTAGGTCCCACCCTTTTACTGTTGGAATAGTTAAATGTAACTGCCACTTCTACTCCAATAATTCCATTTCTCGCACTTCCAGGCAGTGGAACTTGCTTCAGCTTCCCGTCCTGGCTAAGACGATAAACTTCATCTAACAGAAAGTGATCCTCTGGTTTTGAGGAGGATGAAACTACATCTTAATTGATGGTATTCCCAGGTCCACCCGGGGTGGTAGCACCTGTTAGGGTCCCAACTATGATCAAATAGTTAACTGCCAAAACATTATGAAAGTGTAAAAATAGGTTTTAATACCAGAAATACTTTGTAAAAAATTATTACCAGCAATAATTTTTTGAAAAAAATATTACGTTACACATTTTTTTTTAAATTACCAGCAATACATTTTTTTAAAAAAAATATTACCACCAATAAAAATCATTAAATAAACTATTGAGGTTGATATGCCGTAAAACAAACCAAACCTTCTGCTTACTTGCTATCCTAATAACTACAATCTTCAAAAATTTAAATGTAACGTTAATCGCTATTTTCTGTTGTCTTGAATCCCGTTCATATTTTATCCTTTCCTGAATCCCCCCCACTATGACCAGTCTTTTCTCTAAAATTACTCTCTGTAACTCCCTGCGTATTAGTGTTATTCTCGCCTTTCCTGGGGTGAAATGATTAAAAAAACTGAAAACCATTTAAATAATGTTATTTACTTAAATTCTAACATTGTCGCCTGGATTCTATTTTTGAATGAAACAATTGAAAATCTATAGAATACTTGTTTTTCAAACAGTCAGGTGCTAATATTTTCTTATATCCAAATCGTGTTGAAGTGGGCTATAATTACACTAAGATATACAAAGAAATATTATTCAAGTTGTCGAAGAAACAGGTCACTAACGATTTAGATTTCCAGACAAGCTGTTATAAGTGTTCTCTTCCAAGACTGTCTTTCCATGCCAGACTCATAAACTCGTTTTCTTAAAGAATTTGTCTCTTGTTCTTCGACATTCTACCTTCGCTAACATCAAGCGCCGGGCACGTATCCCAACTTCTCTGTCTTAACAACGCCTCCTGTACGTGAGAGGCGTCATTAATCAATTGAAGCTGAGACTAGCAGCTCTTGTGTCCGGTCCATTGCTAAAACAGATGTCTAATAGCATTAGTGAAGGAACGGAAAGTACATGGTGTAGATTGACTTTCTAAAGATTTCGGGGGGGGGGGGATTTGGGAAGTTAAAGTTATGAGAAGAGTATTTTGTGAGATTGCTCCAAAATATTCGTTTCGATCAGTTGATCGGATCTTTCATTTGGTCTCAGCGATTTTTCAAAAGGTTATTTTAATTATTAAACTGCATAGAGAGCAAAGCGAATTTACAGCAAATCAAACTCTCTGTTAGGATTTAAATTCAATAATTATTTTTTTAAAAAGACTGTTAAAAAATTACTTACATATTTTATACGAATGTGTCGGGTACACTGCTACAAATCAGGAGCACAAAAAATATAATTTCGGATCTGGGTTGGTGACATTCTTAGACATGGCTAATTTATTGTTAAGGAATGTCACTAAGCAAAAAGAAATGTTTGTATTAAAAGACCGATAAGAATGCAATATTAAAAATATTTGAAAATTTTGTCACGTGTCGCTGTGAGGATGTGTGTATGCAAGTGTTTGTAAGTATGTGTATGTTTATTTTATGAATTATTACTTGCATCTTCAAGACGTAGGTGATCTCAGCTTTGCAAAGAATACTTTTCTTCAAAATCTGTAGATCCCTATCTATTCTTGGGAAAGATAGTAGAATAGTTTTCTGTTGCTTTCACCACGGCTTAAAATTCAAGATTTATTCCTCTTAAACTGGTTGCCACTCTGCAATAGTCTACTCTGCTATTTAACCTATAACTCGGGGGGGGAACAAAAGATTCATGCCTTTTTACGAAAGTGAAAGACAACTGACAAGCCCAAATTTGGAATACAGCTCGCTGATTCCACTTCCTGTGCCAATAACCCTTACACTACCAGCACATCTTCTATTAACATATAATTAAATGAAAAGCAGAAAACCTGTATGTATGATCTCAATCAATTGATCTGCATGAGAAACTATATTATTGATAAAAAACATCACCTATCTAGCTAATTATTTTAGCAGCGATAACGAAAGAAATGTTAAAATAAATCTTTAAAATCCATGAAAATCTAACGGTTTGCACCACGACCAACACATTCATTGATGAACCAACGGCTGTTTCTCTGTCTCTTCGCCTCCGAGGTGCTGATACTTTGACGTTGAATTGAAATAACATTTACCGTCGGCTAAAAAATACATTTTCAAACTGAAGTATCTACAATAATTTAAATCATCAGATATTTTTTTAAAATTCAGTTTCATCTCAAATACCGTATATGTCGAATACTTTTCTCACAGTGATATGAACTCTCCCCACCCAGCAACCAAAATCTAATGACTATAATCCGAACTGGCAATAATCAGTCAGACCTGACGCATTAATCGATATTAATCGATATATTTATTTTATATTTTATTCGTCCATATAGTAACGAACGCGCTGAAATTGGTCGTACCATCCTGATGGAAAATCGATTTTCGAATACGGTGTTCTTATCAATAATATCGTTTCTATTCAATCAATTCGAAGTTTTGACATCTGCAACAGATAAAGTTGAATGCTTTGTTTGGAAATTATCTTCTAACTTAACACTCAACTCATCTGGAGTACACACATCTGATTTCCCCCAAGAACAGAGGCTATACTGAGTGATATGCATATAACCCTGTCACTATTTTTGGACATCATTTCTAAATTAGACTCCCATAGGATAAGGGGACGGGATACCGTCCTAAAAAAATGTGCTCCCGAGCTGGTTACATTTCCATCCAAACTCTACAACTATTGCTTCGCTGCTTTCTTCTTTCTGCTTTCCAGCTTGTTGGAAGTCCTCTTCTGTAGTTCCTGTTTTTAAGAACTCTGGAGAAACTTCTGTTCCCCCAAACTATCGCCCTATCAGTCTCCAAGCGATTTTTGGCAAATTATTCGAACCTTTTAACCAATGCTGAAGTGCTTAAGCATCTTAACTCTCACGATCTCCTCTCTGACGAAGAATATGGATTCTGTTTTGCCTGGTCTACCTTTAAATCGATTGTCGAATACGGTGTTCTTTGATTTTTCGTTCTAACGGTTCATATCTACAACCTGTCTTACAGTCATTGTTTTTCGAAAAGTTCTCTCGGTATCTTCTCGACAGTTTTGATTTCAAAGTTGTGCTTTTAGACAGATTACCAACCAAAGCAGAAGAGGCCCTCCTTCCCAGCTATAGGACGAAGATGTATTAGATGGATTCCTGCCTGCGTCAAAGAGCACAAATGTGAAGTGAACACGAATTGCCTCAATCAGAATATAAATTCAGCAAGCCGTCTCCATTGTCCAGCCTCATCGTGACAATCGAAATCTCAGAACGCAGAATCTTTTGTTATAATTTCGATCGTGATTTTGGCGCCTTCTGGAGTTTTAAAGTTAGTTTCGCTGTGTGAAAGGTTAATTCTTTGTTTTTGCATTTTTTTATCGGTGTTTTTTATAATATATATATATATATTTTTTTTTTTGCCACAGACGGCAAAGCCTGTATTTTCAAAACCACTCAACTTTTTCTGTAACCTTTCTGAATAATATTGAATTTGGAAAAGGTCAGCAGGTAAATAGGACATTTCAAAAAATGTTGATAATCTGTAAGAAACAAAGAAAGGAATCTATTTTTTGTTTTAAAATAAACTTTCGTTGATATTTTAATGATTATGCTTACCATTTGGAAAATGTAAACGAGTCGTAACCATTTATATTTGGACTAAGGAATATATCAAGGAATCTTTTCCTGCTTGGGATTCTCATTCATTTCCTCGAGCGGGAAGCTCAAGTTGTGATATTAGAAGTCATTAATCTGTTTCGCACTAAGCTCGATCACAAGTTTCTCAGGATAAGCGTTGCTTTCTAT
Source organism: Acanthosepion lycidas (assembly GCA_963932145.1). Taxonomy (NCBI): domain Eukaryota; kingdom Metazoa; phylum Mollusca; class Cephalopoda; order Sepiida; family Sepiidae; genus Acanthosepion; species Acanthosepion lycidas. The sequence goes on from OZ010580.1 coordinate 2,525,855, forward strand.
ACTAATGTTCCCCCAATACAAGGCTCACGTGGAGATAAATTATACATTCTTTTTGCTCAAAGTAGAGTCCCATAATGTTATAAAAACCTCGGAGAATTCCAGTAATATTAATCAATTCTCTGATACAACGGTTCAAAGTTTCCTCTAACATTTGGACAATTTTGCAGTTACATCCGGTATACATACAGGTCAAGGGTCGCGGACCATAGGGATGATTTATTAAAAGTATATTTACACATGAAAAATTTATTTGCTAGTTATTTAATTGTTATATGTGCTTTTCAAAATGTCCACCTGCTTTTTCAAAACCCATTTCAATTCTGTGCCTGCAGGATCCATTAAAATTGTTTACCAAGGACATAATAATGCAGAAGCTCGTGTCGTGGTCTCTTGATATCTCCAAAGCGTTTGATAGGGTTTGACATGCCGATTGTTCGACTTAATACAATCATTCTAGTCGAACCGTACATTGAAGGTCGTTCTCAACGGATCCTCCTCCAGCTCCTATCCCACGAATGCAGTTGTTCCCCAGGCCTCATCCTAGGCCCTTCTCTGTTCCTTATCTTCATTAACGATCTTCCTGGCGTCATAGTTTCCGAAGTAGGCATCTATGCGGACGACACTACTATTTACTCCTGCCTCAAAAACAAATCTAGTGTCGCCGACAAAACTAACCTCGGCCTTTGTTTTGAAAAGGACCTCCAATCGGTTGTGAACTGAGGCGGGAATTGGCTGGTTAACTTTAATGCCTCAAAAACAAAACTGCTCTCTATTACTCACTAAAGAGAACCCTCCCTGCTTCCCATTAGAATATCTGATGCTCAACTCCACGAGAGCACTTCTTTGCGACTGCTCGGTCTCACATTGTCCGCTGACCTCAGATGGAAGGAATACATTGAGTCAATAGCTTCGTCCACCGCTAGGAAAGTTGGCTCCCTTTGTCTCGCCAGGAAATTTTTCTCAACGGAGTCGATCCTTCAAATCTACAAATCAACACTCCGACCTTTATGTCTACGTCTCTTTATATATCTGTCTATATCTCTGCGATGAGGTATTATGTTTACTTGCATTATTTACAGTATTCGGACTGTTATCCTCATCTTCATTGCTATATTCACAACGTCTCGAGTGTTGTACGCTCCGGCCTTCATCAGGTGATTGGAATTTCGATCCGAACCCTTTATTCCGTTCACCTGCGTAGATTGTTCTAGTTCCACGTGCCATGCCTCTTCCGGATGTCTCAGTTATTTCCCTTTAACTCAACTCTCCAAGTTTTGGGTCACCACTGCTGTGGCCTGGTACTGAACTCGCAACTCTCTGGGTCTAGTCACTGGATCTAACCAACGTCTTTTATCAATTGGGCCATATCCAGAGATATAGACAAACCTTTAAAATACCTTTTTCTTGACATAAATATTGAAATGTAACTATAAAAAACCCATGAATATTTTAGCTTAGTATTGCGTCGAATGCCGATATTCCTAATGATTATGTGGTGTACGTTTGCGATAAAAGGGCGAGTACTTAGCGGTTGACTATTGTTAATACGACTATCGGGAAATAGAAGCCTAGGTGGATTTTTCTGAAGGGAATCTAAATGACAAAGTAGGACGCCATGAAATGAGGATCAAATCTTTCTTCAGCATTTGATTTGTTTTGAGAAACACTTTAAAACAATGTGTTACTGCTAACCTTTGCTTTGCACCGACTTTGAATGTTGCAATGCGAGTTGTGTTTCAAGAGGCACGTGTGTCTGGTGAATGTCTACAAATGGGAAGTCTGAACAAATGGCCGTTTGATGCCAGCCGAATTGACAGCCAGAAGTGAAAGTGATAATACATACTGGCTTCGTCCAGTCTGCCTAACATCAGTTGAAACAAACGGAGCAACAACGGGCAGATGATGGTTGGGATCATCGGAAAGGTGAGAGAAAGGACATCATTGAAAAAGAAACGCTTTTTTAAAGGCTCTACTCTCTTTTGTTTAAATTACTTTACAGACTATGTGTTCCCATTAATAAGATCGCCGATATAATATATCTATGTCTATATAAGTGTATCTATGTGGGAGGGTGTAAATTAATAATCGAGTTGACAGGAGTATTTATAAATCTATATATCTATGCGCGTTTTCCTCTATTTGTTTAAGTATCTAAATCTTTCTCCATATATCTTTCAGTGTAGATAGACATGCACGTAGGTAAAACTTTACACATCGTTATATATATATATATATATATATATATATATATATATATATATATATATATATATATATATATATATATATATAAAATATATAAAGCCATGTGTAAAGTTTTATATATATATATGTAAATATATACTCGAATACGTGTGGCCAGCTATTATATATATATATATATATATATATATATATATATATATATATATGAAGAAATATAGTTTTAAGGTGGGATAAAGTGCTCAATATCAGAGATAGAGCGTATGTAAATATAAATATAAAAGTGAACATTGAAGTCACTCAGAGGCGACAAGCGATTTCATGCTAGACGCAATCGTCGGCCTGATTATATATATATATATATATATATATAATACAAAATGAAAATGAAAAACAAATAAATTAACCCAAACAAATAAATAAGTAAACAAACAAGCCACTCCCACAAAAATAACCGCCAGAATAGATTACCCACAATGCAACAGACTATCATTATTGTTTCGTCCGTGTATTATTTGATATATTGAAAAGTAATTGTCATCTTTTATAATGGCTTATGTAAGCCGAAAGCTTAGATTAGATTAAAACATTTATCAATATGGTGATTTCCTTTCGTCTTTCAATGATAATCTTAATAAGCTTATCAGACAATATGAAAGGAACTTACTTAAATTAAATAGACAAAACTTGTCTATATTATTTAATGAAACATGCACTAACATACATATACAGATATATATACATATATACATATACATATATATATATATATATATATATATATATATATATATATATATATATCATATTAAACATGTTAAAATCGTTACACAATGGCAATTATGTTTCGACAGTATGCATGTGTCTAATCGGGCGATGGTAAACAACTGACGAGTGAAAGATTAATTTAATTTCAAAAGCTGAATACTTTTTAAAAAATAGACTTGTTGGCTTTGCAGTGATTAACCAATCGAATGTGACTTACGCTAAATTCAAATTCACCGAATTTTATTTTTAATATAGGTCATGACACGAATTTGTCTGCATATAAAACCTAAACAATCTACTTATATTCCTACAGATTGCTACATTATTTCGCTAGATGCATCGAAGTCTGACGCTCAACTTTCTGAAGAAGTAAAATGCGAAAGAGGTAGGGAGGTAATTTAACATAATGCTCGCTAGTTACAAGCTCGTTCAGCTTCTTATATAAAATTTTGTAATTGATAAACGAGAGGCACTTTTAAGAAACTGTCAAATAACTTAAACGTTAACAAATCAAAACTTAGGAGACATATTTATCGTATCGAAAACATAATTGACATTGTGTAGCGATGTTTTAATATCCTAAAATAAAAAATATTTAGCTCTGCTCTGTATTGGGTCCTCCTTTCAATTAAATGTTACGTACAGTGGAATTATACTCCAGTTGTTGTTATTTCACTTGGATATATATATATATATATATATATATATATATATATATATATATATATATATATATATATATATATTAATTTTAAAAAAAAGAGATGAAACATCTACATTTATACTTGATCATTAATTAATAAATTTTTTTAAATATGAAATTAAATTCTAATATATTTATTTTTAAAAATACCGTATAGTCCATTAGAGGGAGGAATGGTACTTTAAATCTGTTGGAAAAAAAAATTATTAAAAATATGACTTACTCATAATTAGATGACCCGTGATCTTTGTGTATAAAAGTGTGAATTAAACAGATAAATAAAAATGCCAAATTTTTTTGTCATTGAAAAACCAGACGACACGCTGAATAACGGATGTGTATATCTGTCAGTTGTCCGGGGAAATTAAAACCCAACCACCCCTAATCAAAATAGATTGAATTTTCTTTAACCTTAACAACTCAAAATATTAAGATTGTCTGCACTTATAAATTAAGTAAATTTCTTAGAAAGTGATTTTTGTCATCGCTTGACAATGGAACGAAAATCTGGATTTTAGAGTCAATTTTTATAATTAAATTTGCAATTTTCGTTTTCGTTTTGAAACAGAAATTTCTGTGTCGCGATGGAATCATATTTTTAAAAAAGAAAATAATTATAACACACACACACACACACACATACACACACACACACATATATATATATATATATATATATATATATATATATATATATATATATATATATATATACTACAATTCTCCATGATTTAAAAACAGTAAAATCGACCTTCCTAACCGAAATTCTCCTCTGTGGCTCAATCGGTAAAGCACATCAGGCTATATGACGGTTCGATATATATAAATATATATATATATATATATATATATATATATATATTTGTTTGCGCACGTATTAGGGAGAGAGAGAGTGAGAAAGTGAGAAATTCTTAATATTTCAGAAACCGGCTGTGCAGCCTCGCTTAGCAACAACCTTGGGCTTATTAAATTCAGATATCACTGATTGAGGGTGTGTAACGTGTGACTTTTGAATTTGCAGTAACGATGCGTATAAATAGTTTTGGTCATTCAGGTCAGCAAGTTCCAGTAAAATCCTAATTACTATCCTTATTACTTCTAATCGTGGACGAGATTAAGGAGAACAGGACGAACTAGATGACGAAAGATAAATTTTAGGAAGTTTGCGAAGTAAAAGGGACACTGGGCTAAGTGTGTATTTGTGTGCATGTATTTCATAAATGCGTTAATTACTATAAAAACTTCTTTCGAGAAAGCGTAAACGCATTTAATGCATCCGTTGGCCAATCTATAAACATTCTTAACAACAACAGCAACAAAAAATTATGAATTTTAAAGAAAAGCATAGAAACATCTTCCTAAAAAAAAACGCTCAATACTTCTAAAGTTTTCCTCAAATAAATATGTAGTGAATTTGTAATATAAACTTGGGTGGTGTAGATTTCAACGAGAGCTTCAAAGAATTTACAAACGCATCAGAAGTTGCCGCGTTAGATAAATAGATAGGAAATTATTCACTTCTTTACCAAATGATTTTAGAACAGAATAAAGAAAACTTGAAAGGCAAAGTTCGTCAATGTCTAAATGACTCATTCAATCTTCCGAAGTAAGAAGGTTGTATCTTACGGGCTGGATTAGTTGCTATTTAAAAGATTTTATTGGAAACCTGATTAAGTAAAAGCAATCCACCATTTCTTTTGCAATTCCAGTCTCGCAAAAGGAGACACGCTTGCGGTTGGTCGCAAGCTCGCCAGACAATTTTTTTAATCAATTCCTCCCAAATAAGGCGATAACGCCACTAAGACGCAGAGAAGCTGGCTACTTGGAGTGAAGGAGAATGAGAAAGAACCGGAAACCCAATCCTAAGCAGGGAACAAGTAATAAATCTTTACTCCTGTTTAGAAGATCGGGGTGGATCATTAAGCAGACAATGTAGTCATTTCTCTTGATCGTTAAATGCCAATATCTACCAATATCTCAATGCTAATGACTTGCCAATCATGCACATGCCTGGGAATAATTTTAGCGCTTGAAAAATTAAATTGGTCAAGTTAAATTGCTCTGTATTTACTCCTGCCAAAGGTCGATAATCGAGTAATTGAAAATACCAGCATTTAGAAGTGTTCCTCTGTGACTCAATCGGCAAAGCACATCAGGCATGTGACGGTTCGATATATATATATGTGTGTGTGTGTGTGTGTGTGTGTGAGTAGTGTTTGCGCGTGTGTGTATTTATGAGCGCGTGTCCGTGTGAAGGAGAGAGATAAATAAAGATTTTAAAAATTTATAAAATATAATAATAAATATTTTAAATTTATCATTTAATATAAAAAGTTAGATACAAATTTATTTACAATAAATCGGGAACTCAAAATATCCCCTCTATAAAAACCACGTTGTTTATGACTTCTATCCTTAGGGTGACTGCAACATCAACAATTATTAAACATTAAATTCTTGCAGTGGCTACAAATATACCACACTCTCCCGTAGATTAACTTGTCACTTGACAAAAATGAATGCAATTAGTTTCAATTAGATATCGATCGCACATCACAGGCAAAACAAACAAACAAAATGTAACTGTTAACATAAGAAAAATATTAGAAGATAATACCAAAACATATACAGCACTCATGGCAAGAGAAGACGCGAAATACTCGATGCTATTGTTCAAAAAACAAAACAAAAAAAAGCCAAATTTATTACAACTCCTCGGCCGTTGTACGCTACGGCCTTCTTCAGGTGGTTGGAATGTCGAACTGAACCCATAATTTCAGAGGGAAACTAACAGGATAACTGATAGTTAAACATGACATGTGGAACTAGAACAGTCTACCCCATTGAGCGAAATAAAGTGTTCAGTTCGATATTCCAACAACCTGAAGAAGGCCGGAGCGTACAACGGCCGAGAAGTTGTAATACATATGGCGACAAAAATGAGAATAGTCCAAATAATGTAAATAATGTACATAATGCCTCATCTCAGAAATATAGACAAATAATAATATATATAATATATTACACATGTATATATTTATATTTATATACACACACTTTTCACACACACACACACACACATATATATATATATATATATATATATATATATATATATATATATATATATATATATATATATATGTGTGTGTGTGTGTGTGTCTGTGTTTATGTGTGTGCGTGTATGTGTGTGTACGTGTATACCCATGTGCGGCTTTTGAGGCAACAGTTTTTTCTTAATGCTTGTTTCACGAGAAACATGAATATGTTTTGAGGCCGACTGCTTTCAACGATGCTTCGGGGCATTTTCCAGGTCTTGCATTTTGTGTTGTCTTTCCAATATTCAAATCATTTTAAAACATCGATACAGCCGTTACACTTTATAATGAAGTCCCGCACAGATGACTGATTACAAACAACTGCCTTGTGTTGATAGATATCATGATGACTTACAAACTTTGAAATTTAAACACTTGTGGAATCTTCCACATTAGCCTTTCACCCCTTTCGAAGAGATGTATTCTTCCCTAAAACAAAGTCTCAACCAATCACCACTTCGTTTCAGTAAATTCAATCTTTTATTGGTTAAGAAACACTAAACTGTAGCAAAGTCGAAACAGATCCTTTTTCCCGCCGAAGCTCCCTGGAGCCGATTTTTAGACACCAAAGTCTATATAAACAACCGCATGACTCAATTCAAGTCAGTCAGTCATCGAATTTCGTGAGACGCTACCAAACTCCACGCGTGTCAATTCACTGACTCAACATCACTTCAAAATTCTCAACAAACTCAACACAGCACTCAATCGACCATTGTTCGTGTGGTAATCAAATTACAATTGACTTAAAAAGTGAACGTTTTCACTACACAAACAGTAATTGTACAACTCATCAATTTAGCCAAACAGTTAAAGGCAAACAACTCTTCACAACTTAAAATCTAACTAACAAGTAACACACACATACACACTAATATTTGAACGAACACATTTGAGATTTTTCCTTGCAGAAACCAAATTATTTTAATTTCACGAACAAATCAAAACCATTAACTTTTATTGACTAACTTTCTGCGTGAACATTCATAACCTTGTCTCAATTGCCACAGTCAACAAACATTATGTTATCCTTGCATGTATATCTATTGTATATATAAAAATCTCTTTATTGTTGGATCTCTAACCACTGTGTTTTTAGTAATTTATTCCAATACAAATTGTCCTTATATACTTTATTTGATCTACGAGTTGTGGGATAATGCATAATAAGCACGCATAATCTTTGCCATTACATAAATTAACTTCTGATACATTTTCACTCATCTACAACCCCGCACGAATCGATTTTTTTTTTTTTTTTTTTTGAGAAGAGCCGCTAACGTTCTAAACATTTGCTTCGAAAAATAAATCCTTTTTCATATCATTGATATGGATAATGCCTAATCTATTATTTATTTCTCTTGGGGTGTATATCCAGGGGTTGGTAAACTACGGCCCGTGAATCACATGTGACCCGCTAAAAGAATTCATACAGCCCGCCAAATGTTAGTAAATTTGAAAGTGAAAGTTACCAAGCAATGCCAAATAATTGTTCCAAGCAATTTGATGCCTAATTTTAACAAACTCTTAAATAACTGCTGTCAGATACATTATTCTCATTAAGTCATTGAGATCCTTCTATTGTTGAGTTACTTTGTTCTGCAAATAAATCTGTTTTGTGTGAAGTTACTATTTCAAAATATCAATAATGTTTTTCTTTAAACTGAATTACTTTGTTTTCAACAAATCTGTTTCATGTAAAGTTTCTACTTTAAAATCTAAATTAATTTTTTCTTTAAATTTTGTTAGTTTTTGTGTTTTATTTGAAGTTTCTACTTTAAAATATTAGTAAGAATTGTTTTTTTTATTTCTTCACACAGAGTTAATTTGTTTTTCAAATAAGTATGTTTTCTACTTTATAAAAATATTTTCTCTTAGAAAAAGGTTATTTTGTTTTACAAATGTGTTTCATGTAAATCTTCAACTTAAAAATACTTATCAATTTTTTCTTTAAATTACTTTAAATTGAGTTACTTTGTCTTTCACATAAATAAATTTCCTGTTAATATTCAGCAATACTTTAAAATATTAATTAATAAAAATTAATTGCATTTTTTCTTTGAAATTTAAATATTCATTATTTTAGGTCAATATACTATGCAGCCAAATAAAATTCTGAATTCTTGAATATGGCCCTTGCACTGAAAAGTTTGCCTACCACAATATTGTATTGTCAATTAATATTTGTCAACTATTAATATTAATATGTTAATATATTAATATTAACATTTGTCTAAGACATCATATGTCTAGCTTATTCAACCAAACATGCTTGAATGAAGAAATACCGCCTAAATAATAATTAAGTGTCAAAAGTTTTTCGTGTTGCACGTTTTTTCCTTTCGAATTTAATCGAAATAGAGTGATGTTTATGTTGATGTGATTACACATGCGTACGAATTACAGGGGACGCTGAAAATTTCAATTTAATTTTTTTATATGTGTTTTGTGTATTTAGTCTAGCCGATTTCAATTATATGTGTAAAGAATTAATGTAAGAATACGAACATTTATTTCTTCAAATGTTATTATAATGAGTACCCGTATTTGAAATGGACGCCATAGTATGTATTAAATCTAGTGGCCTACATTTTTGAGATTTTTTTTATTTACTGACATCTCTCGATTATACAGGCTTATAAACAGTTTACAAGTTGCCTAAAGTAAAAAATAAAAATGAAGCATCTATTTTAAATACAATTATACTCCATATTAACGTTTGAAGTAATACAATATATATGTGTGTGTTCGCGTGTGAGGTCACATATATAAATATATAAAGAGAGCTAATATGTATGAAAGCTAAAGTGCGAACATTTTTTTAAAAACATATGAGGGTGAATATGTGTGTGTGTGTGTGTGAACCCTTATATACTTTTTTGAGTTATTAAAATTCAAATCAAAAATTATGCTCTCATATATACATTTAGGTAATAACCTTTTCGTGAAAATTAATGATTTTTTTTGTTTGTTTTTTTTTTGTGGCAAAAACAGATTTTTATTTGGTTAGATTCCGCATTTAAAAAATATTAAGTTTCAAGGCGCACTTTTGTTCAATTGAACCTAAAGAAATAATCACTAACATTTTCTTACTGTATTCATTCAATCTAATTTTGTTGTTGATCTTTCTAATAATCCTTTGCGTCGATCAACTCTTCGACTGATAAAGCAAACAAGGAAATTCGAATTAAATACAAACTTCTAACAAGGTTTGAAATCGCAACTCACATTTGTGAATTCTGTTTTCCATGGACGTCGGATTAACCATTTTCGACACGGAATATTCGAGGAGTAAGTAACTCACAAATTTGTAGCCCTTCTGCAACTCATCCAACTTGACATCCATTATTATTATTATTATTATTATTATTATTATTATTATTATTATTATTATTATTATTATTATATTTCCTTTGATTTCTGATGTGTACACATTTCTTTCCGGGTCCCGCCTAGAGACCTAAGGTTAGAAATGAAAACAAAAAAAAACAAACATACTTTACATTGATAAAGCACTTCGTAAGGTGTGGGCTGTCCTCATGAGAACTTTTTTTTTTGTATTACTTTAACACATGGGCTTCAAGGAATCCCTTGAATTTGTCTACTGGAATCTTTTCCAACCAATCCTAGGGCTCCAACTACATCAGGGAATGTTGATGTTCCCATGTGCTACAGTTTTGAAATTTCGATTTCAAGGTCCTCGTATTTTGATAGCTTTTTGAAGATCTTCAAAGATACATTGCAGTCTGAAGGGGCTAACATAATAATATAAATAAGGAGGGAATTTTTTTGTTTGCAGTCTTTAATAACAATATCTGGGCGTCAGTGTGTATTATGTAGTCCCATAAAATTGTAACAGGTCCTATCTCCGTAATCGGGTCTGGGTGTTTATACCAATTACTTTCAGTTTCCTTTCCGTAGAAGTTGAGGATCTTCCAGTCTAGATATTGGCTCACTCTGTCATGCCATGTTTTATATTCAATGGGTGCCAAGACCATGCAACCTGATACAACATGATCAGTAGTTTCTGAATATTTATCACAGAATATGCATTTTGGGCTAACACGATATTATTATTATTATTATTATTATTATTATTATTATTATTATTATTTTATTTTATTTGATTTGATTTGATTTGATTTGATTTCTGGTTTGCATACATTTCGTTCCGTGTCCCGTCCAGGGACCTAAGGTTAGAAATGACATCATGACTTTTTCCACTGACAAATACACACACACACACATATATATATATATATATATATATATATATATATATATATATATATATATATATATATATATATATATATATTAATTACATAGATAAAGCTCTTCATAGGGTGTAGGCTGTATACGTGAGAACATTCTTTTGTATTTCTTTCAAACTTAAAATAATATTAATACATAATCTATTTATACCAACCTATCCTAAATATCTTGTCGGCATTAAATAATCCATTGAGGTTGATATGCCGTAAAACAAACCAAACCAAACCGATCAGCTACGTAAATGGTTCTTGAACATTAAGCAAGCTTCAATCTGAGCCTGATCTGCTATTTCACTGTTTTCCCACCCAAAAAGACCAAGAGTTTGGGCACCTCGAGGCGCGGTAATGGTTGACAGTCTTATCTTGCTAGAACATTTACGACTGAAAAGTGAGTTTCAACCTCACTGGGTGCCCCATATTTTCGACCTTGTGCCACATACGCTTGGAAAATCACTAGACGAAGAGTTGATGCTTTTATTTTCAATGTTATTATTTTATGAAAAAAAAAAGTTCCGTATATTTAACATTTATAAACCCAAATCCTGCAAAATATTATTAGAATAATATTGTGAATATTTCATTCTGAAATAAATCCTTTAAGTGGGTTCAAACGATAATCTCCTGCTATAAAATAATCCAAAATAAATATAAATTATCGGTAAATAAATCTTAAGTCTACGCTTAATCAGATTTCTTTTCACGAGTGACTTTTTCTATGCATTTACTATTCAAAATGCCTAGATAAACAATGGAAGTTGAGAAAATCTATTCATCTCATTCGCTTTTCTCTTTTCAATATATACTAATTGTTTCAATAAATTAAACTTGTTGTTTTTATAATAATAATAATTTCTCTCTTCTTTCGGTCATCGTTTTAAGTATTTTCCAATTCTTTTCTCATCATTCTTTGTAGAACAAGTTTCTAACAAAGTAAAAAGATATTTGTATCACAAAAAAAAACCAGTTCTGACAAGGCAAAAACACAATCGTCGGGGGATTTAAAAAAAATATCAATTATGGAAATACTGATTAAATATCGACAGAGTCTAAATATGATTCATTAAGATAGAAAATTTTACATTTTATTCCCATTGTTTCATGTCTGTTATTTTGTTTTTGTCTTTTCAGAAGGGATTTTTTCCTTGTGTCTATTTAAAGATGTTTTGTCCATTACTATTCACCGATATTTACTTATTTAATAAGTTTTTATTGAACACACACACACACACATATATATATATATATATATATATATATATATACAGGGTGTTTATAAAGTTCGTATGCACTTTAAAAAATTTATAAGTTTATTAGTATTTGCTATAGAGATAATCTGTAAAAAATGTTATAAAGTTTAATCTACGTAGTTTTAAGTATAGCTAAAATAACTGTGATTTCAGGCATTACTGTAAATCAGTTGACAAATGTTTCCCGTGAACTGCAAAATCGTATTACCCTTTGTATTGTTAATGATGCAGGACATGTGGAAACTTAAATAAAATTTCAATCAAACCTTAAAAAAACAGATTTAATTCTTTAAACTTGGCCTTGTGGCACATCTTGTTGCGTAGGGCAGCGGGTAAATAATTATTATATATATATATATATATATAAACGATCAAAATTTACAGTTGGTATGATGACGCTTGTGTCGTATCGTAAGGGTCCTGGTTCGATTGTCGGTAGGGTATACACACTGATTAGGAGTCCCAAAAAGGACGAAACGGCCGTCCAGTGATTTCTGCATTCTGTTGAGGTTTCTTATTCTAGACCCGATGAATTGCTTCGTTTTATATATATATATATATATATATATATCAAGAAATGGATTGTCCGACAATTATTTAATACATTTTCTGTTTAGATGTTATTTTTATAGATACAGTTTATGTAATTAATGGCTCTGTTTTTTAATTAAACAGTATTAATTACATTTACCGGCCTGAATGTTCAAAAGATTTCCTAGAAATTATGCGTTTCGACGGGAATCTAAAATGTGTTCTTATACGGAAACCGCCATTTAATTTGACATGCGATACCATTTTCTTGCATAGAAGCGCCTGATTAGCAAAGTTCGAATTACAGTTTATAAACACACAATCTCTAACGATTTTTCTCGATCGATTATTTCTACTCACGAAACGTATCTTAACGTAAACAATAAAAAAAAAATATTTAATATAGTTTAAATATGTTGTGATACGTTTTTGTTGGAATGTTCAAATCTCTTCTGCTCAAAATTGTTGCATCGTTCCCAAATCAACCTTTTCCAGCCAGATGTCTCTCCAGCAACTGTTTCCCAGTCTTCAACATTAACGGCGAAAGTCTTTAGGTTACATTTAACTACATCTTTGAAACATTTTGAGGGCCTTATGAGCAGGTCAGTTACCTTGTACCAGCTTATCAAAGAAAAAGTTTTTCGGGACAATCTGTGATCCGCCATACGTGTTACATGACCTGTCTAGATACACACCTGCATATATGCCTGCATATATACCTGCATATATTATTGAATATGAAGAAATATAGTTTCAAGGTGTGCTATATTTATGGGATAAAATGCTCAATATCATAGATAGAGCGTATGTAAATATAGATATAAAAGTCAACATAGAAGTCAACACTCAGAGGCGACAGGCTGTTTCCTGCTAGACGCAATCGTCAGGCCGTCACAAATATATAAACATATGATCACATGTTTATATATTTGTGAGCCAAATAGTTAGTAACGATCCAAGGATAAGGCTCACATATTCCAACTATTCAAGAAGGTTCATTCATTTGAAAAGGACAAGGGTCATTTTGGGGTTTATCTTCATCATAAAATTCTCCAAGATTTTGTAAGTATATTGGAAATATTACTGTTGTTTAATTTGCCCTCTTTTAGTCCCACTAATTATAATAAACTTGAAATCTCTTTATGCTTATCCTTATACATTATTATATAATTTATGTTATAAGCTGACTTTATGCACGTTCATACAATCTGACATACAGCTATTAAATTTCATACAATGTATAACCATGATAAATTGAATGTTTTATGAGCTACATTTATATAAAATGATTTCCCCAGTGACGTTCTTAAGAATGTGATAATGCTATTGGGTGATCGCGTTCCTTACTCGCTCGTTCCTGAGAAAGAGTCGCCATGATATTTATAAGTTCGTCAAACTGTCTGTTATTATGGAAGCCAAATGACTCACTCTTCATTATTACCGCTACTTAAGCTCACCTCTTTTTAACACACGGACACAAAAGTGAGTAACCAAGTGAAGTTCCTAGAATAAGACCTAGCATCATATCACAAACCTCCGGAATTCCCACCACCGAAATGTAGTTTCTTTGTACCATTTGTTTTTTTTTAACATTTCACCCCAAGCAAGGCGGGAATGCCACTAGTGCGCAGGGAGGGAGGTCACAGAGATTGAAAGTGAGATAAAAGACAGGCTATTTTAAGGTTTGAGGAAATGATAAAAGATTGTTGGGATTCAAGAAGACAGAAGATGGCGATTGACGTTTCATTTAAATTTTTCAAGATTGTAGTTTTCAGGAAAGCAAGTAAACGGAAGGAAGTTCCACATGCGAGAAGAGTGAGAAAAGAAATTTGGTTTAGAAGTATTAAGTATTTTAAGAGTAAAAGGGTGGGACCTAGATGCCAATCTAGTATCGCGCTTAAATTCATGTAGTCAAGGCATCCAGGAGAAAAAGTACATCAGAGCAGTTGCCATGAACTTATTTGTATATTTTCTATAAATCATTCGGATGAACACTTCATTATGGCACGCAGTTTTTATTAATTTCATCGCAGTACTAGATTGACAACAAGGTCTAATCATCTTACAATTGAATTGGCTAAAAATAACCGTAAGTTCTATGCATACAGTTTATTTTCTCGCACTTCTCGCTTGTGGAACATACTCAAATGCAATGCCAATCGCTATCTACTATCCTCCTGATTACTCTTTCCTCTTTCCATTCATCGTTGTTTCTGTTCCTATCTCTTCAATACCCAGTAATCTCTTGTGTCTTAGTGGTCTTCTCTCTCTCCCTATCTATCTCTCTCTCTCTCTCTCCTTATATATATATATATATATATATATATATATATATATATATATATTTTGTTGTAATGTGTTTTTTTAGAAAAAATATTATGCTTTGTATTCCATAATTTTACTACACGTGTTTCTGGTCTCGCGACCGTCTTCAGGTAAAAGACAGAGATTTCCACATATTATTAAAAAATAATTAATTTTTTCCTTATGTTTTTCAATGTTAAATATTCTCGATATGAGACATTCTCTGTTTTTGTGTTAGTAATCCGAATGTCTTTTTTGAATTGGCAATGAAGAGTTCTGCGCGAAGGGTCATAAAACAATTAAGGTTGGTCCAAGAGAAATGATGAATTACTTATCGGCATTTTACCTTTGTGTGTGTGTGTGTGTGTGTACTGATTCCTTGTGGTCGGACGGTGTGTATGTGCGTATGTATACGTGTATATGTACAAATGAGTTTACTAATTCCTCGTAGTAAGACAGTATATGTATGGAGGGGAAATATACGCACGCATATATACACGGATGCTGACAGAAACACACGAAAATGGGAACAGATCTAAGAACGCACAGGGGTCAGTAAAACATTAAAAGATAAAACACGTGTAGTAAAATTCTGGAAAATAAAGCATAATATGTTTTTCTAAAAAAAAAACACATTACAACCAAAAACGTTTGCAGCACCTCTCTTCTCTTCTTTTTTAATATACATACTTTTCACTCGTTGGAACCACTATAACCTCTTTCTTTTATATATATATATATATATATATATATATATATATATATATATATATATATATATATATAAAACAGCAACAACATTCCCTAGAATGGTGAGTCCCATTTAGTTGTTTATACCTCGTCTCGTTAAAAAAGGACACAGACATGTCCGAAAATTCAGACTCTAAAATCTTTCTCTTTTGGTTCAGTTTAATCAAATATATAATAAATATCTTCAATCTTATTGACAATATTGCTATCATTTTAGTGGCTTTTAATTCCTCAAATTTCATTAAATACACCCCTGCATATATATATATATATATATATATATATATATATATATATATATATATATATAGAGAGAGAGAGAGAGAGAGAGAGCGAGAGAGAGAGAGAGAGAGAGAGTGAGATAGATAGATACATAGATAGACAAATGACTGAAATAGTAATGACTGTTAAAAACAATGAAACAATCTCAGTTTGATTTTAACTGTTATTGGGAATGGCTGAGATAGGTTTCAACAAAGATCGCTAGATTTCAAATCAATTTCTTCAAACACGCAAGAAATTCACCATTCATTTAGCAAATGGAGTCGTGATTAAATCGCTCAAAAAAGCGTCATACAACAAATGGACGGACAAAATAAAATAAAGCAAAATAAACATCGGACTTCGTTACTGAAAAATCATTTTCTTCCGTTAGAAACCATTTCCTACTTTAAGAAAGGCATTTTTCTTAAAGAAAGTGAATCGACACGGCGGATAAGTGCATCTGACATTACTGTAAAAGGCAAAAATCTATAAATCAATTAGGGTTGTCATGACTGATAACATAGATAGATAGATAGATAGATAGATAGATAGATAAGGAACAGAGATAAAATCTAAAGATGAATCTGCAATGCTATATGTCCTGACCTTGCATCTCATCTTCGCACTAACGTAATGTAGATTTCCTGTGACTTTTCAATAAATACTTTCATCGATGAAACTATTTTATCTGGCTTTTTTTAATTTAAGCGTAATACTAGATTGGCGAGAAAGTCTCATCCTTTTATTAAAATACAATTGAATTTTCCAGATGTAACCATAGGATTTATGCTAACAGTTTCTGCTATCGCATTTCTCGCTTGTGTAACTCTCTTTTGGCTTCTTGCTTCCAAGTCAACTTTGAACTTTAAAAACTTTAAAGGCAGTGCCAAACTTCTGTCTTCTTAATTCCACTTTTTGCTTGGGGTGAAATGATTGAAAAACAGTAGACAGGCAGATACATAAATATAGACTGAGATAGATAGATAGATAGATAGATAGATAGATAGATAGGTAATGAACAAACTGCGATAGATAGATAGATAGATAGATAGATAGATAGATAGATAGATAGATAGATAGATAGATAGATTCATGATGAACAAACTTACATAGATTCATGATGAATAATAATAGATAGATAGGTATGTAGATAGATAGGTATGTAGATAACGAATGGACTGAGATAGATAGATAGATAGATAGATAGATAGATAGATAGATAGATACATACATACATACATACATACATACATACTTAGATAGATAGATAGATAGATAATGAACAAACTTCGATAGATAGATAGATAGATAGATAGATACATACATACATACATACTTAGATAGATAGATAGATAGATAATGAACAAACTTCGATAGATAGATAGATAGATAGATAGATAGATAGATAGATAGATAGATTCATGATGAACAAACTTACATAGATAGATTCATGATGAATAATAGATAGATAGATAGATAGGTATGTAGATAACGAATGGACTGAGATAGATAGATAGATAGATAGATAAATATATACATACATACATAGATACATACATACATACATACATACATACATACATACATACATACATACATAGATAGATAGATAGATAGATAGATAGATAGATAGATAGATAGATAGATAATGAACAAACTGCGATAGATAGATAGATAGATAGATAGATAGATAGATAGATAGATAGATAGATAGATAGATAGATATGAAGAGACTGGAAACGATAGCTAAATTTTACACCTAAACTTACTCATGATCTTTCCATTTTCATTATATCGTCAGAAATTAGGTGAAAATTTAATCCAGAAATTGTCGAAAGGAGTCATTTCAATGGAGAGCTGCATTTATCCGAGTATTGCGCCCTTCATTCTTGTCTATACCACAGTTAGCAAGACTTGTTCCGATAAACTTGTAAAACATTAACCCACATTGTAGTTTGGGGCAATAGTTATTCTGTTTTTGATAATTTTTAATTTTCTATTTTTTATTTTGTCGACGGGAATCTGAGGTCTTGTGAGTTATAGCCAATGTAATTAAGTGTGATTGCTTAGACGATACGACGAAATAATTTTGTCTTAACTTAGTTATCCATTACTGAGTCGCGCATCGACCACCACATCAAGTATAGAAAGGCGGTTTGTTATAGTAATCACTCATAACTAGGCCCTTAAAAATATTTAAACAGAGGAAGTGACACCAGAAAAATGAACGACAGTGTGTGTGGGTGTGTGTTTTGTTAGAAAAGAATGATAAGCTCTAAAAAGAGTCTGGCCAAAAGTTGCTTGCTGGCAAAAAGTGCTTGATGTCATAAGAAATGGCAAAGCTTCAATATTAAATCATTTAAGACTGCCACCTGATGACTACGAGCAAATGCATGTAACTAGCAGTGGTGGCCAGTCACTGCCTACACGGATTTTGATTTAACAGTCTGTTTCATGCTAGATGCAATCGTCACGCCTCACGATTGTATCTAGCATGAAACACACTGTCGCCTCTAAGTGCTGACTTCTATGTTCACTTTATATATATATATATATATATATATATATATATATATATATATATATATATATATATATATCATACAATAAGAATTTTGATTACATTCGGTAAATTATCATTTTTACCTCGTAAATTGAAATAAAATTTACAAGGATTTTTCAAGCCAGTCAATGGATGATATATTATTGAAGTAATATTTAATTTTTATTTCAGTAATTTATAATAGATTCACTGGTTTTAAAAAAATCCTTGCAAATTTTATTTCAGTTTACGTAGTTAAAATGATAATTAACCGAATGTAATCTTAATTCCTATTTTATAAAATATGTTGTTCTATTTAAAACAGTGAGCTCTATGTGTGAATCAGTTGTAATATTTTATATTGTATTACTAGGATTCACTTTATATACCAACGGATTATTACCTATATATATATATATATATATATATATATATATATATATATATATATATATATATATTATACTCATTATGATTCAGTAATAATATATTAGAAACTTTCATACTTATTATGATTCAACACTGGAAATGAATAAATATTATTAAAAAGGAACAATTTAAATTCTATAAACATTTATGTAAAAAGTAAGATTGTTTGCCTCTTTTCCCTATCTAGAGTGAAGATATTTACAAGCAATGAACTATTCGGATGGAACGTTTATGTTAAGACTTACTTTTGAAACTAATTTTAAGCAGGGCAATAAAAAAAAAAACGGATGTAATTGAAATGAAAAAAAGTCATTCTCAAGATTATTACAGGAAACGTACAACAATTTTGAAAAGTACCCTAATGAGATCGAAACATTAAAAGAGAAAGCGTCTGCCGATTTAATCATTATTCATCAGGTCTATGTCCGGCGTATGTAACCTGAAGCGATGGAAGTTAGCAAAACAATTATCTGCTCAGCAGTGATTTGTTAAAAGAGGACGGACCTCCGGAATCTTAAAACAGATTACTTTGAGCAAACTAACCAGAAAAGAAAATACAACTGAAGTAGGTATCCCTCTATACTACAATGTCAACTCACACGCTTCAAGTATAATTCTACAAGGCTGTAATAACTTCTGTATGTTTACCATAACGACATTTATTCGGCAACTTCTTCCATTCAATATCGGACGTTCCCACTACGTTCACATTTCAGTCCACGAATATTTCATGAACTCAGTCGGTACATTACACACTACCAAGAACTTTTATAAATTATACTGCAGTCGCTATTTTCTTATGAACATTTTTCTATCTATCTTAAAAAGGTGTTGTTTGTTTGTTTTTTCCATATGGAAAACTCCCAATAATTCATTTTGTCGTATCTTTTGTATCGTTAATGTTACAATTAGGTAAAAAATCTTTGTATTAAATATATAAATCACTTATGATAGCAATCGTCAAGAAAATAATCACCTTGTCCTGTCACCTTGTTCCTGTCACCATCACGAATATTCTTCTCGTTTTTTTTTTTTTTGTTTTTTTTTTGTTTTTGGCTCTTTATGTGAACCGGTCTGGTCTGCTTTATCTTTGGCGCAGAACGAATGCCAGCAAGCGTGTTAAGTGTAGGAGCCACTAGAGATGAACTGCTTTTCTTTCGACTGCCGTGGCAAACAAAGGGCGAGTGCTCGGCCCTTTCAAAGCTTGTTTCCTAACGGAACTCATGTCTCTAAAAACTCATCTGTGCATTTTAGTCTTTGGAAAAATATTGACTGCTTGACAAGCAAATCAACTTTCTTATATTATAAGAATAAAGTGCAAAAACCATATATATATATAGTCTGTTTCATGCTATATGCAATCATCAATCCACGTGTGCTGTTATTTTTCTCGGCTATTTATATATATACGGGTTAGTGGTGCATTGTGGGTATTCTATTATGGCGGTTATTTCACCGGAAGTCGTTTGTTTATCTATTTAGGTCAAATTATATTGCTTGTTTTTATTTTTGTTTCTTATTTTATTTATGTATTTATTAACGTAGTAAAAATTTGTTTATATCACTTATTTAACAGTTTAGTTTTGGTTTAGGAATTTAATTAAAGCTATTTGTTCAGTTTTGGGGTTGATTGTTGTAGTTCATTCTAAGTATTATTTTGGCGGGAACAGTTTTTAATTGATTATTTGGGATTGGTTTGTTTATTTATTTACTTGGATGAATTTAGGTTAATTTATTTTACTTGTATATTTTCTCTTTTCGGTTTTCGATTTTTAAGTAACATAGTATTTTTTTATGTTTTATTTCTATTTTTTTTTTTTTTTGTTATTTTTGCTTATTAGTATATTTATTTGTTTTTATTTTATTTTTTCCGTTTTTAATTTTTTAGGTTACGTAGTAAAAATTTATTTTCATGTCTGCATTTTGAGATGAGTTCGGATCTTTTGTTTAATAATTTATTTTGGTCGGGAAAAGTAATGATAGCTATTTTTTCCTCCGAGCAAAGTTTGCAAGTTTTTGATTGGTTATTGTAGGCTGATGATTTTTTCCTTATCTTCCAAGATATTTTTGGTGTGATGTTCGTTTTGTTTTTAATTTCCCAGATATACTTAGAAAGCATTGTACTGTTTGCATATTTACTATATTTATATACTTAGAAAGCATTGTACTGTTTGCATATTTACTATATATATATATATATATATATATATATATATATATATATATATATATATATATATATATATATATATATATATATATATATATATATATATATATATATATATATATATATATATATATATATATATATGTTGAGTGAGAGAGAGAGAGAGTTTGTGTGTGCAGGTGCTGTGTGTATATATATATATATATATATATACACGCATACACACCACATACACACATCGATTTGTATCCGTTTTTATTTATTTAACATGTATAAAAATATGTGTTAATGTATTTACTTACATATATTTTCTTATATATATAATTTAGTCATACGATCATCGAAGTTAAGCAATGTCGAGCCTGGCCAGTACGTAGATGGGTGACTGTTCGAGACTGTAGGCTTGGATGTGCGGATGGTGTAATGGATACCGGCTCGGAATTTAAAATCGGAGAGTCGAGTTCTAATTTTAGTTGGTTTCGTTAGATTGACTTATGCGCAAATAATCTTGGGAAATGTATAAATCTCAGCTCTTCTCCCAACTATGGGTTAATTAGTAAGACGTGTATCAATAGATCATTATAATCTTTCAAATAAATATTTTTCTAGCTTTAAATAACTTTCAAAAAGTTGATAATCCGTAAAAAAATCTTATCAATCATATATATGACTTGTATATACATACATAAGTATCAAAAGAATGTACATCGGTCCGTGTCTGGGTGTCTGGCTGCTTCACCACGACAATGCGCCTGCTCACAACGCCTTGAGCATCCTTAGTATCTAGCCAACAATAACATCGCCGTACTGGAGCAACCACCCTATTCGCTTGATCTTGCTCCGTGTAACTTTGTTCTTGCCACCATGTTCGGCGGTACTCACATGGATGCTTATTTTTTTTTTTTAAATTGCAGAATGACTGACACTTCCAAGTATCAAGCGGGTACATACACAGACACAGATACACACAAACACGCGCACACACACACACACACACACACATACACACACACACAAACACACACAGTGTGTCAAAGTATGTGCCTCTATGTTGACATACATTAAGAAAAGCTCTGGAATAGATTTAGAATTTAGTCATTATACCGGACAATAAACTGCACTCATTTTCACCCAAAAGGCCAAATATTTGACTGTCTACTCTATTTTGATAATGGCATAAATTTTACTAACTTTAACCTTATAGACAAAGAACACCATTGGAAAATTCGTAAACTTAAGGAATCAACACATATGCTAGGCCACAAAAATCTCCTGAGCCGACCAAGCATAGAAATGAATACAATATGGGAACGAGTAATAAGGAGTGCCAGAGAAAAGCGATAATAACAACAAAAATTGCAATATGAGCACTGGTAAAAAATGGAGGCTGATGAGAATATGCAAGAAAATCAACATCCAATTTCCTGTTTTTTTTATTGAACGCAAAATCGAGCCAACACGCAGTTCAAACATAAGATCAAATACATTATTTTAATAAAAATCTGCGAATTCATTTGTTAAACGTTTTGGCGCCCATGAAATTCTCATGCACAGAAGGTTAACGTTGAAGATTCTCGATTTACAAATTTTATTCTGGATCTACTGAAGCCAACAAATAACAAAAATGCTCTTGTAATAACCGTTTTTTATAAACCTCTACACAGGGTCAATTCAGTTCCCTGTGGGTGGCGTGTTTTTAGATCCATTAATCTAAAAGAAGTTCCCTGTAGTTTAAATAAGAAGCATTCTTAAAATAATCGGTTGGCCGACCAAAAGCCCAGCGTTTTATCACTTATCAAGTGTTGAGGGTCAAGTAACCGTGAAGAAACAGACAATTGACATTTATTTGCAGTACTAATGTCCTTGTCGATTTTTTTTATTTACTAGGGATTTTCTCGGCAATTTTTATTTTCGGTGCGTCTATATTTGCATTAGTTTATTTTTTCTTCTTTATTTGTAGTTTAGTACATAATGAATCTTTTTTTTTTAATTTACCTTTCTTTTTTCTTCACTATTTTAATGACTTTTTTCTAGTTATATGTTTCTTTGTTTCTATTATTCCTTCTTTTCTCCAATGTAAATATTGGCTGAGATTTTTTTTGTGGGGGAAAGTTAGCTTCACAACCAGGAGCCATCTTTACCGCATAGAGAAAAATAACACTGCAGAATTGCTCATTTAATCAGGAGGGAATTTTCAATGTAAACAAAATATAAACTTGTAAATAACTTGGTAATGACCCAGTAAGAGATTGTACTGAACAGAAAACAAACGATAATAAAAACTTGCGCGGTATTGGCACCCACTAAATATAAAACACGGCACGACAGAGTGGGTCAATATCTGCACTGGAAAATCTGCAACTTTTGCGGAAAGGAAACTGCAATAAATTTGATATGAACACCACCCAGGCCCGATTACGGAGATAGGACCTGTAACAATTTGATGGGACTTCTACAATACACACTGACAGAACAATCAAAGCTAATCGCCCTGACATCGTAATTACAGGCCATAAAGACAAAATGTGCCTCCTTATTGGCATCGCAGTCCTTGCAGACTGTAATGTATCTTTGAAGATCTTCAAAAAACTATCAAAATACAAAGACCTTGAAATCGAAATCTAAAAAATGTTACGCATTAGAAAATGAACAATTGCAGTTGTAGTTGGAGCCCTCGGATTGATTGAAAAAAATTCCAATAGACTCATTGAAGGAATCCCTGGAAGCCCATGCCTTAAAGAAATACAAAAAATTGTACACACAAGTACAGCACAAACCTTACGAAGAGCTTTATCTGTGTAAAATATGTGCGAGTATATACCAGAAACCGGAAGAAATAATAATAATGATAATAATAATAATAATAATGATAATAATAATAATAATAATAATATTGGAAGATATGTCATAGCTATCATCGAGGAATCTTTAAGGAGACTCTCTGTCGACCCATCTGAACAGTCTGTTCTTACCCTCCCCTCTTTCGCATGAACTAAACAATAATAATTATGCATACAAATTAAACAGGAAATTATTCAGTCACCTGTTCTCCATGGATGATCTTTGCCAAAGACAGCAATGAGTTGAAGAGTCTCTTGAATATTTTAATATGTTTCAGTGATGACATAAGTATGGATTTCGGATTAGATAAAAAGTGCAAAAATAACATTCAAGAACAGGAGAATTACAGAAGGATACTCCATAGATCTAGATTTTGCCATAAAGATTAGGGAAGTGGAACAATAAGCCTATAAATCCCTAGGAGTCAGTGAAGGAAATGAAATACCGTATACGCAAATGAAGGAGAATTTAAGAAAAGAATAAAAAAAAAAGGCGTGTGCGTCTGGTGTTAAATACCGAGTTGAATTCACAAAACGGAATGTCAACCATAAACATTTTGGCTGTTCCTGTGGTGAAATACAGTTTTACCATCCTTAATTAGACATTAGATGACATTAAACGAATGGATTGTAAAACGTGAAAGTGTCTCTCTTACCACTGCATGCGTCATCTTAAGGCGGATGTTGATCGTCAGTATGTGTCTAGATCCGAATGACGTAGAGGATTAGTTCAACTAGAATTGTCTTACAAAAGCACAACAATCGGTTTTCAAAGATACCTAGAAACTACGAAGAGTAGATGATGAGCTGTGCCAAAGAACATGAAAGAAATAAAAGACTTTCCTCAGTAATAAAAGAAGTCAACAAATTCAAAAACGAATTTCAAGTAAGTGAAGAAGTTCAAACAAACTATAATGCACCTTCTGCAGTGGCAAAGATCCTAAAAAAGAAAGCAAATGCAATGTTCCAAATGTAAAATAAATAGTAAGATAAGACTATTCATGGTCAATACCAAACTAACTGATGCAGACAAAATTATGCTAACCCGAAATGCAGAATCTGAGAAACAATTGACCATCATCTATCAGGTTTAAGAATGCGTTATATATATATATATATATATATATATATATATATATATATATATATATATAACGCATTAATTATTACAAATATGTTTATCATTTAGCTGATTGGTATTACCCAACTTTAGTTTCGTAGTCCGACCATCCAGCAGTCATAGCATTTACGATAACAGACGATAAGCACCCCCCAAAAGAATCTGTCCAAGACTACACACTGAAAAAAAGAGTGGTCAATGCCATATGTAAGAGCTTTAATAAATTTTAAGTTAAATTCCAGATGGGCAGTGAGCGACCACGACTGCTAGTTTCATGCGGTTTCACGTAATCATCAGACGACCGGTAGTTGTATTTTGTGAAAATAGGCCACCTTATAACACTAGACGAGTCCAAGATGGTGAACCAACAAAACTCGTCTTTAACCTAATCAGACAAGATCAAAATGGTATTATTGCTCCTTATGACACTGATCTTGACATATGACTGAATTTTATAATATATATATATATATATATATATATATATATATATATATATAAATGTAATGAAAAACAAATCACTTTAATGTACCATTACGATAATTTATTTCACCTAAATCCTTTTTTAAGGATTCAGGATCATCAGGTAAATCTTCCAACAACGAAATGAGAAAAAAATGGGATTAGAAATTGGTGGGTAGTGTAATTTTTGTAATTTAATAGAGGGGGTTGAGAGTGGTAGTTAACCAGACAATATAAAGTATAGGGAGGGGTTAATTTTATATCTCTCTTAAGTATGTTTTATATTGGAGTAGGAGGAGTGACAGAAAACTTGGCCTCTTTAGATGGTTAATAAAACGGAAATGAATTGTCGAAAATGTATACAAGTGAGCCTTACGGTAAAGAGAGGGATAGGGGGAGGGGGAAAGAGAGATGGAGTTGTTATAATTTTGTTTCACTTGTATACATTTTCGAAAACAACACATATAAACCTTTCCAAAAGGAGAACCAATCGCCCATATACATAAATATCGACTCAAACCACCCTATAGCAATTATGAAACAGATCCCCAACACTGTAAATACTAGAATAAATA